>APFE031496290.1:0-36532 GCA_000404065.3 Pinus taeda
TACACTTGACAATAGTCCTGACCTTTCATATAAGGCACAGGTTGGACTGCTCGTAGGCAAGTTCACAGATTGAGCAATCCATTTCATTGACATAATAAAATACTGTCTCAGGCTAGACGAAATGTTAAACTTAATATCTTGAGACCTCACCTCAAGTTGACCTTTTCGTGCAGCAAAATGCAATGCAGTTGAGCCTTGACTATCCCTGTACCAGGCAACATCGTGACAATTTTTGAAAAGCTCTCTCAAAATCTCCACACTCCCTCCCCTAACAGCAGCATGAACAACCCTGCTCATCATTTCAAATGAAGGGGAAGACTCATATACTGCTGCATCGTCCTCCTGATCGCATCCAAGACTCTTGATATCATGGGCAAGCCCAAGGATTTCCCTGAATATTTCAGCATTTTTACTTCTGGCAGCTGCATACAGCATGTCAGAAACTCCATACTCTCCATCTCCCAACACCAACAATGGCTTCCTCTTCAACAGACACCTTGCCAACTCAACATCCCATGCAGCAGCAGCAGTGTAGAGCAACCACCCACCATACCCTGCATCAATGAGGTTGTTCCCATCACTTGTTTCACACTCACCCATAAGTTCCCTGGCCACAAGGCCTCGGCCTTTCGCTGCATCAATGGAGGTGGCCTTATCCTCCCACGTAGCTTCAAGCCTTCTGGTTCTTCTTGGTGATGTGAGCATGTGTTGTGGCCACCAACAACTCCCCTCTTTGTTTGATATTAGCAATAACACCAAGCAAATGGGGACCCTTAATAAAAATTCAAACAAACAGTTTTATGAACATTTTTGTATTTGATTCCTTAAAACTTTATCGCATCAAAAGAATGAAACGTTTTTCTTATGAGAATAGTAAACTACAAAGAAGCAACGCAAAATTCATCACATTGCAATTATTATGAAATGCTCTCAAATGAAAAAACTTAAGAAATCTCCGACGGCCGATATGCGACGTCGCATATCGCAACATCGCATAAGTAGCACACAATGACTAAACGACTAAATCTGCGATGAATGTGATGCTGCGATCTGCGATGAATGCGATGCTGTGATCTGCAATGATTGTGATTTGCAAAAAATTCGCGATCATAATTTCTGCGATAACATATCTTAACAACGCGACCCGCGATTATGCGATGCGAAGTCGCAGAAATCAGCCATCGCAATTTTTTCCTCAGCGCAGTATTCAATGGAAAACTGTCTGTCAAGCAAAATTGGGCGCGTGCCTTAAAAAGAAATTAATGATTGTGCGCCAAAATATTCAGGAAGGACAGTCTCGTGTTTTTCGAAGAGTTAGTTCGCTACAGATGTCATGATTATGCATTCATAAAAGCTTAAATCTCTCATGTCAATCTTTATTATCACTACTCTTTTCCTTTGCGTAAACTGTAGGACAAGAAATAACATAAATCAATGTGCAGGAAACATCTAAGGAAAAGGGGAAAGCGTCAATGCTCGGAGAACAGAGAAGAAATCCCTTCAGAAACGGATGCCGCATGCGACAGGACCACAGATTGCAGAGTATCACTCAACAGGTGCTGATGTCAATAAGCCACCTAAAGCTCAGAGTCAAAGACGCACAAAAGTAGCATGTTTACAAAACCCTGAAGCTTAGCCACCAGAAAATTATTCAGAGAGTAAAGTCCCTAACTTTTTCAGTCATCCGCAAGGTCGGAAACCGAAATAGCAAAAGCAGAATCAGTTTAAGGGAAATCTGGGTCATTACCAAGTATACACGCAGTGAATACACCCAGCAAGAGGAAGATTCTCGAAAATATCTTCTAGTTTACCAGAAAATGGTGCCAGCGCTTGTTATTTCTATTTTCATAGTTCAAACGAAAACATAAGGCAACTAACCGACTCTTCCCATGGCGAATGTTGCATGCTTGCAGCATTAAGGAGCAAATACAGAAATAGTTTAGAATTAGATTCAATTTTTAGAAATAGTTTTGCTTTATCAGAAGGGTGGTCATTTAAAACCGTATCCTAAATTTATGTAATTAAGTTAATTAGCTAGCAGTATTTAAACCCTTCTCAGGCATTTAGAGAAGGGTCCAGAAATTTGTCAAAAACTTGTCCTCGGAACATGCACTTCTGCACCCTCAGAGGAGGTTTTGATGAATGGATGGATCGAGATTTATTAATGTTTGCATTTAATGTCTGCTACTGATGTTGCACTTTTGTACTCTTAGTAGATGTTAGAACAAGTAGAGATAAATCGTTTTTGCTTGAAGTTTATGAGTAGGATTAGTCATAAATGGTACTTTTATCTCTTGGCCATTTCTGCTTATATTCTTGAAGTGATTTAAAGTTTTCAGTTGTTTATATGTTATTGCATGAATGTATGAGTTACCATTTGGCACTTCTGTACGGTGGAGTCATTTATTTATGTCTGATATATGAATAACTTATTATGCGATATGCTGTTCACAACTGTTTTGCCTAACTTCTCATGCAAAGTGGTTTATCTTAAAAGATTTCTATTCTTATAATAGCTGAATGATCTTTATTACCAATTATTGTTTGAAATCTCTTTAGATCGCATAATAGAAGATACACACTCCGGGTTAGCGTAGATTAGATGTGTTGTTTCTCATTAGATTACAATAGCATAGAGTTAGTTTAAGAATTTGAATTAAATTAGCTTTAAAGTACTCTTAGATCAGCTTCATCCAACTCTACACACACACACACCCTTAGATTGGGAAACTGGTCCCATTATACCCAGTCGGACCTGCTATACCAAACGGATAAGGAGCTGCCAACCAAGGTCCAGACCGGGTGGGTATCCCCCTTGTTGTCGACCCGATTTTCGGGGCTTCAACAGGGGAGAATCCATGAAGACAGTTGTATACATTCAAAATCAAAGACCCCATAGGTCACTGGATAATATAACTCCCTAAGAAGGATTCACTGGGAAGGAACCAACTGTAGATCATCTCTGAATCTTTGGTTGTCTTATATATACTCATGTATCGAAGGAAAAAATAAAGAAGTTGGATCCTTCATGCATGAGAGGAATATTTGTTGGCTACAACAACTACTCTAAGGCCTATATGACACCATATATAAGTTAGTCGAGATGTTATATTTGATGAAAGTAATGCATTTAAGAAATCAAAGGAACTTCCATGGACATTGATGATAAAGAACTTCCATTATTTGAAGAAGAAGTTACCAGGGAAGAAGAAGAATCTAATCATGAAGATGAAGGTCCTAATGAACCTATTAAACCTATGGTCATCCCTAAATCAAGAAAGAGACCTAACTGGTTGAAGTATACACTACTTGATGCAGAGGGTCATGGAGCATCTTAAGGCACATTCAAGGAAACAAAGAAGCCCAAATGATATTATGGGTATGTAGCCTACATGACAAAACTAATATAAGCATAGCCATCCACTTTTAAATAAGTTGTCAATCATCAAGAATGGAAGGATGCCATGAATGAATGATATCAGCCTATAATGAAGAATGGAGTTTGGGAGATTGTACCTAGGCCCGAAGACAAACTTGTGGTAACTTCGAAATGGATTTATAAGATCAAACATGTGGTAGATGGAAGTATTGACAAGTATAAGGCAATATTTATGGCTAGGGGTTTCTCTCAACTAGAAGGCATCGACTATGAAGAGACATTTGCTCCAACAACAAGGTATACAACTATACGTTCGTTGGTCTCTTTGGCAACATCAATGGGATGGAACATCCACCAAATGGATGTCAAGAATTCATCTTTGAATGAGACAATTGATGAATAAGTTTATATAGAAAAAACCTTGGGATTTTAAGTTAAATATAGAAAGGAATATGTTTTCATATTGAAGAATAAATTATATGGCCTCAAGAAAGCTCCAAGGGCATAGTATGCTAAGATGGATGCATACCTACAAATATTAGGTTTCACAAGGAGTTTTTCTTATCCAAACCTTTATATTAAGTTTGTGAAGGGTGAACTGTTAATCATTATTTTGTATGTTGTTGATCTTCTCTTGACAGGTGTAGAAGGTTGAATTGAAGAATGCAAGAAGCAACTAGTAGCATGATTTGACATGAAGAATCTAGGGTTAATGCATTACTATTTGGGACTGGAATTCTGGAAAGGACCTAATGAGATCTATCTAGGTCAAGGAAAGTATGTGATCAAGATGTTAAAGAGGTTTGACATGATGGATTGCAAACCAAGGACAACCCCGATGATCACAAATTTGAAAAGACTAAGGAGTTATGAATCAAGTCTTGTGGATCCTTCCAAGTATAGACAATTGATTGGCTCATTTATGTACTTGGTGAATACTCGACTCGGCATATGCTTTGCAGTAAGTGTTCTCATTCAATTCCAAGTGGAGCCAAAGCATGATCATTGGGTAGCAGCATAACATATTCTGAGATATACGCAGGGAACCATCCACTACTTCCTAAAATACGATAGGAAGAATAATTTCCACCTGATTGGATATACAAATTCTGACTCAAGAGGAAGTGAGCATGATGGAAGGATCAATATAGGAGGATGTTTCACTTTGGGATCCTCCATGATCTCATGGATGAGCAAAAAGCAAGATACATTTGCTTTTATTAGTGTTGAGACCGAGTATATTGCATCATGTCAAGTGAGAAGAGATGCAGTCTGGTTAAGGAAGCTGATATCCGACGTATTTGAAGGAGAAATGGACCCTACAATGATACATTGTGATAACACCAGTTTTATACGATTTTTGAAGACGAAGTGTTTCATGGAAAGACGAAGTGTATCAACAAAAAGTATCACTACATTTGGAAGCTAGTACAAGATGGTGTATTGCAGCTACAATATGTCTCCACTGATGAACATGTAGCTGACATATTGACAAAATCTCTTCCTAATAAGAAGCTAGTGTATTTGAGATACAAGCTTGGCTTGGTTGATGTATCCTCCCTAGTTGAGAGGGAGAGATAGGCACATAATTATTGTCTTCACTTGGGAAGAAAAAATGGAGGATTAGGAAAGCATCTGGCATCTGATACTCTTTGAGGATGGGGTAGGGCATCCAAGATAAGAGTAGTCGTGGAACGATATTTTTTGAGGACTATATATCAAAGATAATAATAGTCCAAATAAGGTCATACTATGTTAACACTCGTGTGGCATATGTACCTTAAGAGACAAGGATGATGGTGTCTATACATCATTGGTCTCGCCAGCATTGTGCTTTGATCTTGTGGAGAGATAGATTTCTTAGTCAAAGCCTTGATATGTGAAAATGTTGGTTGGTATGATGCTAAAAATATGTGTTACCAATCAAAATATTCTTATGAGATCTCTTCAGATTGAGAATGTACATGTACCATTTATGAATACCTCCTTAGTTTAGAGGGAGTGTTGAAAAATGTGTAACTAGGTCTGATCATAAAAATGAAATGTACTTTTGATTCTTTTAATTTGTAAAATGAAATAAAATTATTATTATTGTTTTTGGGGCATGGGTTTCATGATCAAGGTCTTTTATTCTATAGGTCAAGCATCCATTGAGTGCTTCTAGGGTTTGTCCTAGGTCAAGAAGTCAAAAGAGTCATTGTCATAAGTTGAAGACCCCATCGGGCATATAGTAACTTGTAAATAAAATTATTTTTGTCTTTAACCTGAGCACCAATCAGAAAAATAAGTGTAAGAAACCCACAACAACATGGTTATCCAGGAAATAGTAAAACAAGACTAAAACCATTGTTAATCCAAGAAAATATCCATGCTTCAATGACAACACATAACTAGAAAATCACATGCATATACCATGCACGCAGAAATCAACAAGTAAATCACACATGTAGCCTATTACCTACCAAGTAATCTAGTTGTAGTGGTTGATACAATTGTTCCCTTGCGCTCTCTGCTTTTCTTTTCCTTCTTTCTCCAAATCCAATTTATGCCAAGTGCTCCAAGAATGCTCTAATATTTATCTAAGTGTGCAAGAGTGTGAGAGAACAAAGCTAAACTGAAAAAAAAAGGATTTTGAACTAACCCTCAAAAGCCTTTTTATCATTATTGCCTCTATTTTCTTCATTTTCCTTCATTTTCCCGCTAATTTCCTTTGCATGGAAATATTTGTCTCTTTACCTTCCTTTTCTCCTATTTTCTTCTATTTTCATAATTAAATGCAAATTATTGCGTCTTTTCCTTTTCAAATTTCCTTGGACATAAATAAACCGAAAGTGATCCCCACTATAATGTTTTCCCACCATTCAACTTGGAAAACATGTCCCATGACCTTGGTCTTATATTTTTTTTTACATGGAAAATAAACCAGGGATTGTTACAAAACCCCACCCCCCCACCCCCCCCCCCTGGGGGAACGCCATCCTCAATGTTCTATGAAACTTATGACCAACAAACTGTTGAAAACAAAACATACTACCCATGGAGCTTTATAAAACAACTTGTTGCAGTATTTGTTAATTTTTCATAGAGCTACATTGTTCTTTGCTTTGCTAATTGCATTTCCTTATCAACACATTAAGTTCACCCCATAATATTATAACATTATTCAGATTTACATCATTATTCATCAACATATGCAACTATGTAGAAATAGAAATATCATCATCATCAATGCAACAGAACATAAAGGAACAATGGAAGAAAGGCATGCACGCATAATGACACCAGGATTGGTTGGAGATCGGGAAAAACCCACTACAGGGAAAACCCTTGAAAATTCTTCTTCTTCTTAGATTGTCATAAAATAATTCAACAAAAGAGAGTACAATGATTCATATCTTCATCTATGCAACAAAATAACTATAACATCCATGACATGACTGTGAACATGCTTATACTTGAAAACCATGATCCTGAGGACTGTAATGCCATATCACTAACTGTAATCAATTGTTGAATGTTGTTGTCACTGAGCATAAACTTCGGAGTATAGATAATTCATATTTTTGTCACGGACACTCCCTGAGACACTCTATGCAAGCATCTGATACTGACTTGGATGCTCCTAGGTGAACTATATGTGAGTGTCTGGGGCCAAGTTGGACTGCGGAAACCCTGGCCTCCCGAATGCTCTCTGAGACACTGTGTGCAAGCAAACAAGACTTCCTGGATGCTCTCTTGACCATACTATGCGAGCGTCTAGGGACGAAAAACCTTAGTTACGAGTGTTCTTCCAAGAAACATAAACCCTAAACAAGTATGAGCTTCGACTATATAACTTCATATCTTTTGCGCGAGCTTTCCTCCGTCAGACCTGTGCAAACCAAACAATAGAAGAGAGAAGAGAGTGATTGATGATTATTTCCAAATGAGATTGAGGTCTCTTCTATTTATAGGCTTTAATGAGTGTCCACTTGATGTTGACGCCGACCTATCCAATTCTATATGTGCATAGGGCCGACCTAATACAATAGACATGAGTAAATAAATAAATTCAAAAACCAACTTCTGCTTGTCCAAATAAGGTGATCTTTAGGTCCATTTTAGTCCTCTCGAAAAGAGGAATTCAATGCAATTCTTATATCCACCATGTGAGCTATCCAAAGTGGAATTTTCTCGCAGTTGCATAATTTTAACACTCCCTCTCAACTAGGGAGAATTCCAACTGCCAATATCTATCCATCGAACTCACAGACCATCTTTTTCAGGTAGTCGTCATGCCATGATCATCATCACAAATCATCAATGCACATCTCAATCCATTCCTTTATTATCTCTTGATTGTCCCTACTCATATGTTGAATATTCTTGAATCTAGAAGAAGAATAATTAGAGGGGATCTTAAGCTACCACTCTCTATTCATCGAGCTACTACCCGGTATGTCTGCCAACGGGCTAGTACCTGGAATATTTATCAGCGGGCTACTACCTGGAATCTTTATCAGAAGGCTACTACCCATAATATCAGTCAACGGGCTACTACCCAGAATGTATATCAATGGGCTACTCCGAGAATATCAGTTAGCGGGCTACAACCCGGAAATATGTCATCATGCTACAACCTGGAAATATGTCAATAGGATACTACCTAGAAATATGTCATAATGTATTATCATTGGAGAGAATATCATCAAGGGGAACATATCAACCTAGAACCATATCGGGGAGCTACTATTCAACCTGAAATCTCATGGGGGAGCTACAACTCAACCCATATCGAGCAATAGGTAATATATGGGAGCTACTACTCAACCCATCCTATCACCTATTAATATTCCCAGCAATGACCCTTAATATTCATGTGGTAGAACACCTACATCATAATCCTAGCTTGAGAGGGATACCTAACTTACCAAAGGTAAGGATCTAATGCTCCCAAGCCTTCTCACTTGTTGGCCAGACGGAGAGGGATAATCCCAACAAGCCGAGCTTATGGGTATGATGCCAACTGGGGTATACTCTGCAAAGACCAGGATAGGGTGAGCTACTGCTCCAACCCTATGGGTAACAGATAGGAGTGATACCCTATTTTCTAGAGTTCCCTCAACCCGAGGAGACCTCTATCTAAATTCCACACCCTGGGAGCTCAAATAGGGGAGGAAGAGTATGGATCAGTGTCCTCGATCAACATTGCTCTCATCATATTCATATCATCATACTTGTATTAGGTAATCATCATATGTCAATAGCAGTTGTCTCTTATTCGTACAAGACATCAAATCAAATATCATGTTAGAACATAAATAATCATACAAATCACAAAAGGATACCCTATTGATCCTCCCTCTCAAGGAGGTGCCAACGACAAGCCTAAGCTTGTCTCGTACAACTGCATTATCTCAATATATGAAAGTATCTTAGACCTAACTATATATATGGGATTCTCTTCCTCTCTATGTCATAGCAATGTATCCATGTCATATTCATAACTTTCTCAAACATATCTTCAAACACTTCTTCATCCTACTTCATAACTAGTCATGCTAACAACATTGTACTCAACGTCGATCATGCTATGGACCTCTCATCATGGAAGATATCATACTATGGCAACACTCATATGATCTCATCAATAACAATCCTAATCAATATCAACATATCCATACGGTCATATACCATGGGAAGAATATCTCAAACTAAGGATAGATCATCTCATACAAAATAACTTGAAGGATGCTTTGTGACAACTCAATGTGTATGAAGTGACTCAATTATGAATCGAATTGAGTTTTATGTGTATCATGTATATAGATGGATGTTCAAAGTACTTCAATCAACTATAGGTTTCCAATTTAATCGGAGTGTCCAAGGATTTTCATTTCATATTTCCAATACTTCTTCAATAGCTTTGCAATATAGATTATCTTTTCACAATTTCAGAAACTGATTCATCATGCCATGAGTGCTTATTTCGAGCTTAAAAATTCATATCCCTCTTACTATGATTATCAAATGATCATTACCTGTCAGGAGCAGATCATCAATGTATAAAACCAAAACCAAAATCAAAGCCATACCTTAGAATACATAATCTTGAATTCATCAAATAACATCCAATGCAGACACATCTGGATCGGGAAGCTTGCTTCCTGTAATGCTCTTTGCAAATATAATACTTTACCGGGCCAACTTTCTCAAATTTTCACAAATCAATATATTACCATCAACTAAGTCAGGTTATCAAACTCATCAATATCTTAGTATCAATTATGTAGACCAGGTGACAAGTAGAGCTCATATCAAGTCTTGACTTCATTTATTATTATACCAACAAGTTGTCATATATCATGGAATATCAATCAAATCATTCTGATAATCATAATACAAGTCATTCTATCACAATATAAATTGAATCCTATTGGTTCTTATAAATTTTATTTTGGTTGTACATTTTTCTTAGGAGGCCCATTTTAGACATCAAAATTCCCCTAATGAACCATAATGGTATATCTATGTGCCTATCTCGATCACCTACAAACACTAGTTCATATTATAGAAAATATCTAAACTTTTCTTCCTCATAGATCTTTCTGTCTTCATATCCGTAGGACTAACATGCTTTAGGTGGACATCTGACTTTATGCACAGTACTTCACTTTTCTGTAATCAGTAATTCAACCCAACAACTCCATAAATCAATTCATATTTCAGACGACTTCAGAAAAATTCAGATGATGGTCAACTGTAGTGAAACCCCTAGACGCTCCCTTCAAGTTATTATGAGAGTTTCTTTAGCTACCTAGGCCTTAGTATGCGTGCTTCTAGGTATGAAATTTCCCAGTTATGTTACTGTAACCAGAACAAAAACCCTAATTTTGTATGAGCTTCAGATTTGAGACTTAGCTGTAGTTCAATAATGTCAAATGCACATAAATCATACTTCAAAAGTATAAAATAAAAATAGTAATATGAGTAAGAATGTTGAGAAAAGATTCTCCCTCTGAATGGGAATATACTTCATTTATATTCATTCATGTCATCAAACTGTCTCTGCTAGTGTCATGCAATAACGTATCTGCTAGATCATAAACATATATCTATCATGGTAACCGATATCATTTCATCAAGTGTTAGACTCCAATGATTAGGGAAAACAAATGTGACATCATATCTCAAGGATCATGATTAATAACACTTTCTATCATCACATTTTACCGTATGCTACAGTTACTCACCATATCAAGACATGACCACAGTTACACTTTTATCACCATGCTTATCATTATCAAGAAGATCAAGTTAGGTCATTCAATAAAACTTTATCAAAGCAAAAATAGTGTCAACCCTTCCATGAGCATAAACGTATCATGTATAAGAATCAAGGAGCTAACTTTCTATACGAAATCCGTCAGACCTTATGCATGACAAGTATCAAGAGTATCTAGAGTCAAGGTTCTAGCTTTCTTTATGGGATCAAAATATCCATCATCAAGTATATTAAGTACCAACATAGAATTCAAGAATATCAAAAGTGTTCAATACCAGGTGCACCGTTTCATCATAAATCAAATCACCTTCATATGTATGTATGGACCATTTTAGAATGAGATATTCTCGACATGGCTTAACAACTGAAACATAATAGTGAAACATTATATCATGCATAACTTGAAATATTCAAGTACTTGTGCACCTTCTAATTCGATATAGCCAGCTTGTAGCACTTTGTAATCTTTTCATGTAGTACCTCTTTACCCTTTTCCAGTTCTATCCACCTTTCTTGCATTTCAAATGATCCTTAAGAAGGATCCACTTATAACAACTCATCAAGGAGGTTAGAAACATCCATATATTCAAATACACATGCAGGAAGTATAGACAATAATCACAATAATTATATCCACAAGTCTAAACAAAAGTAAGGACATAAGGAAGCATCATAAGTCAAGAAATATTTATCTTCAATGAGAGGTGATCCTATTCCTCTTGAACCAACCTTCAAGATTCATCAATATCCATGGTCCATATACCAATTTTTCCTTCAATTATCCAACTAGACCTACTAGGGATTATCCCATCTAGGGCTTCATCAAATATTTCACAAGTGCTCGAGCCTCTTTACATTGATCATACTACATCTTATGAATTTTCCTCAAACCAGGGTTTTCTCAAACCTTATCCTCATAATATCCATCAAACCCTAATAATCAAGTTTCCTAAGGTTTTCTTCAAACCCTAGAACTATTTTAGATCTCCACCATTCTCTTCTTTCTTCTAGCAATGGTGTCATCATCGGGATGATATCCATGGATTTTCTTCAGCCTAGCTCATCGGGATGATATCCATGGGTTTTCTTCAGCCTAGCTCTGAAACCATGTTAAATTTTCATAGAGATACATTGTTCTTTGCTTTGATAATTACATTTATTAATTAACACATTAAGTTCACCCCATAACATTATAACATTATTCATATTTACATCATTATTCATCAGTATATGAAACTATGTAGAAAGAATAATATCATCATCATCAATGTAGTAGAACATAAAGGAACAATAGAATAAAAACATGCACACATAGAGACACTAGGATTGGTCGAGGACCAGGGAAAAACCCACTATGGGGAAAACCCTTGCAAATTCTTCTTCTTCTTAGATCGTCATCAAATAATTTAGAAAAATAGAGTGCAATGATTCATATATTCATCTATGCAAAAAAATAACTACAACATCCATGACATGACCCTGAACATGCTTATACTTGAAAACCATGATCATGAGGATTGTAATGCCCTATCACTAATTGTAGTCAACTATTGAATGTTGTTGTGGCTGAGCAAAAACTTTGGAGTACTGATAATTCATATTTTGGTCCCGGACACTCCCTCAGACAATATATGCGAGCATCTGAGACTAACCTGGATGCTCCCAGGTGAACTATATGCGAGCGTCCAGGGCCAAGATGGATTGCGGAAACCCTAGCCTCCCGGACACTCTCTGAGACACTGTGTGCGAGTGTCTGAGACTTCCCATGCGCTCCCTTGACCATATTGTGTGATCATCTAGGAATGAAGATCCTTAGTTATGAGTGTGCATCTGAGAAACAGAAACCCCAGATATGTGTGAGCTTCGACCCTATAGCTTCAAACACTTTGCGAGCTTTCCTCTGCCAGACCTGTGTGAACCAAACAATGGAAGAGAGAAGATAGTGCTTGATGATTATGTCCAAATGATCTTGAGGTCTCTTCTATTTCTAGGGTTTCATGAGGGTCCACTTGATGTTGAGGCCAACCTGTCCAATTGTATATGTGCATAGGGCCGACCTAATCCAATATACGAGTAAATAAATAAATTCAAAAACCAACTTCTGCTTGTCCAAATAAGGTGATATTTAGGTCGATTTTGGCCCTCTCAAAAAGAGGAATTCAATGCAATCATTATCTCCATCATGTGAGATGTAAAAAGTGGAATTTGACCTCAGTTTCATAAGTTTAACATTATTTACAATGACCACTGATGAAAACATGACAATCATATTGTTTAATAGAGCTTTATAACACATCTCATTATGATATTTACAATAACAACCACATATATACCCATGCATATTTGCTTCAACAAGAAAATAATCATATTGTCTATGGGGATTTATAACCAGAGATCGATATAATATTTATAATAATACAAACACACACACACATATATGAGCATTTGCTTTAACCATAAAATAAAAGGATATGGTGCCTGCATTAGTCAACAAGGGATTCCAGAGGCTCACACATCCACCCTCAAAAGTAGTACCAAGATTCACCTCTTTCCCAGGAAGTCCATAATCCACTGCCAAAGTCAAATTATGCATCTAATGTCCAATGCTACAATCCTTGTGCTACTTGTACTCTCAGTGAAAAGTTATATGCTCATTGTTCCAAGTCACACTCCCAATGTGCTTTTGATTCCATCTGGAAATGCTAATGACTAAAACAAATTCATTCCATGACCTTCCTTTCTCTACTACACAGTCCCTCGTGTAGTCCGATCAACCCATTTTGTGCAGTCACACACCTTCTAAGTTTCGTTGGCATTCCCTTCTCTACTACATAGTCCTTTAGGTGATCCATCCCATGGCAAGGTTTATAATTAGAGCTCGATACAATATTTACAATAATATACACATATACATATGCACATTTTCTTTAACTGAAAAATAGAAGGATATGGTGCCCACATCAGTTAATTGGAGAATCCATAGGCTCACACCTCCACCTCAAAAGTAGTACCAAGATTCACCTCCTTCCTAGGGAGTCCGAAATCCACTGCCAAAGTCAAATTTTGCATCCAATCTCCAGTGCTACAATCCTTGTGCTACTTGTAGTCTCAATGAAAAGTTACCAACTCATTGTTCTAGGGCACACTCCCAATGTGCTTTTGATTACATATGGAAATGCTAATTACTAAAACAAATTCATTCCCTGACCTTCTCTTCTCTACTACACAGTGCCTCGGGAAATTCGATCACCCCATTTTGTGCATTCACACACATTCTAAGTTCCGTTGGCATTCCCTTCTCTGCTACACAGTCCCTCAGGTGATTCATCCCTTGGCAAGGTTTCCTCATATTAGAAGGTCCAAAAACCAATGCATATCCCTTCCTCAAAACCATCATACCAGTCATAACATGCTCATGTCAATCAATGGACACTATTGGGTACTAGTGTCCCACAACCATGCTCTTGAATGCTTTATCATCATATTGTTGCATGTTCTAATTCCTTTAACATTCTTGTAGCCCATTCTAGCCACCCAAATCGAGCATTTTCAACCACCCAAACCTGGGCATTTTTCATGTTTTCCTATACCAAACACATAATTTACATTAGATTCAAAAGGAAATGAAATAAATTCAAATCATACCTCATTGGTAGCTCGCCAATAAGGTACACCTGCAATTCTATTTACTTCCTATCACAACAAGTCAAACTATCTCTTTGTTTAAATCATCATGTATAAACATATGACATTCAGTTAGCTCAAACACAACCGCTATAAATCAAAATCATAGATCACATGCATGATAAAATTGAAATAAAATATTGATATTTATCATTCGAATAATTCTTTTCTTCTGTCTTTGTTCTTTATCCTTTCTGTACACACTGAATCAATTTTCAATCCCGGCAAGCACCCAGTTCCTTCTCTTCTCTTTAATCACATACACACACACACAATGTACATCACGAAACACACACACACATACACACATAGTGTACAACAACACATAGACCTACACCCAGTGTACAACACAAAACATACACCTACACCTAGTGTACAACACAATACATATACATACATAGAGTACAACATAATGAGTACACATGTCACAATACAATGACGACACAATACACATAACGCAGTACCACATGTACACAACACCACATGTACAACATGTACACAACAGTAGTAATGCATATATGGAAGCCACACTATCCTTACCAAGAAACCTTGCTTCTAGTGTCTTTCCCACACCTTACTATGTGCACCCACAATCCAAATTCTAGGTTTGTGGCTCTTTCCATTATCCATACTTATCCCAACATGTCACAGATTGTACTTCTTTCATTATGCTGATGTATCCTTCAACATTACTTGTCCATAACATAAACATAGTCATAGTTATAAGCATATAGTATCAATTCATATCCATATGATATTGACCTCATATATCTATCATGGCTACTTTGTGCACTTGATTCCTCATAAATCATGAACCTATTCATGCCATTCACTTGCATAAACAATCATTCTTCCACAAGGATGATCTCTGACAACCCTGTTAGACAATGGAATACACACACACACACACACACACACACACACACACAGACACACACACACACACACATTAGCATAATCATGATCACAACATAATTACCATATCTCATAAGTTCAAGGCTAAGATAACTCCCTTTATCTATGCACAACATGCACAACATTGAGAACAAGAGTTCTCAACACAGCGAAGGCATCTAATGCCTCAAATCCATTTACTTTACCTTTCTCATGATTGTCTTGTCATCGTCCATTTATCCCAATGGACCCAACCAATCCAATTGGCTATCATACTTGTGCCTTCAACTGCCCTTATACATGCATCGAGCTTCATCTGGGTCTTACCTTACTTGTTGGGTTTCATTCAACTCTTCCTGAGCACCATTAACTTTCCTCTTTTACCAACCAAATCCCAAGGCCTTGAAAACAGAAAAGGAGAGAACAAGAAGCAAACAAGAATAAAACCATGGAAAAGTAATAACAATACAATACCATAAACAAAATGGCATGGATATGTACTAGACATAAACAAAATTGAAAATCAAGTGCAGGAAAATAAAAAAAAATACTGAAAGCAAAAAACTAACAACAAACACCATGACTCAACCCCATGGGCTCCCAATGCTTCCAAGGGAAATCTTGAACCAAGCCTTCTTCAATATTTCATGGCAGTCTCTTTTCCCATGCAATCTCCTGCATCATACTGCCATAAACACATGATTTTTAGTATATAAATTAATATAAAAATAAACTAGTTACCTTACCTTGTTGTACCTAGTACGTTGGCCTGTAACTGAACACATACATATATCATCTCTCAAGGGACTCCAATTCCTTGATGAATCTAGCTATAATGAGAAACCAATTGTTATACCTATCAAATACATGTTCATGAATATAGCACATATCCACATAATCTTAGACAAAATCAAGGTTAAGAATACTTCAGTATCCATGCAAAGCACTCATTCATTTGGAATTGCGGTTTCCAAACATAGAGAAAGGAATTATCACCATTTTCCTTTCTTTTATCTTTTTCCTTACTGCAATTGAGTCTTATTCTGTGTTATCACATCACCCAATTGTTACTTATATAAAAAAATTAACTATTACCTTGTCATGCTAATACAAAACATGTTTCCCTGCAACTTTTTAGACATGTCAGTTACATGTTCCAAAGATCAATACATCGTGTCTATTTATTTGGAGTCAACCTTTATGAAGACTAATAGCCATGTCATAATCATCTCATAGACATTACTCATAATACTACAACTAGCATCCACTTGCACTCAAGTCCATATCAGTTATCACTGTACACATTGTGTTAGTACCACAGTTAGTACAAGCGTCTTAAAAACAAGGTTATTCCTTCATACAATCTTATATACACATACTCATATCATGCAGTTAATCAAACATTCAAACAACCTGTAAACATATCCCCTTACAATTCATGGTCCATAGTAAAGTAGAAGGAGGCAACTACTATAATGGCCTGATCTTCAATGGGATCTATAAAGCTCTACAAAATTTAACCACACTTTCCAAAAATTTATTTTCATTTCTCATACATTTTGTACTTGAAAACATACCACATAATCATGCCACTTTTCCTTTTTGTAGGTTTTATGTCATGCATGTAAGGGGAGCCGTGTGAACCATATTCGACTACTCTGCTCTTCATTCCTGATCTTCTATCTCATACAAATATACCATGTTAGATAAACCAAATATACGACATAATCACACTCATACCTCAATGTATCTCAAGGGAGGCTATCACATATGCATAAGCCAGTCCAAATTAGTACGACACAATATCACAAATATTTTGACTCATACCTGAATATCATAACCATAACCATCTACATAGGCCGATCCAAATTAGCATGATACATATAACATCAAGATCTTAAATGTAATGACCATAATCATCATGTGTATGACTGCAATGCATATAACAACAAGTTAACTACCATGAATGACTATCCGATGCATGTGCATATGACCACATTGACTAACTAGGATCTATCATTATGTAACCATAATAACAATAGAATGACAAATAGGTATATAACCATAATTCATATAACAACCATTAACCATCATACTTGCATGCCAAACATACAAACATGTATGACGATCTGCTCTTACCTTGAGGTCCAGTGTTGCAACCTTGCTCTAATAATTTGCATCTCCTTCTCCATCTCAGTCAGCATATTAGCAACATAACATACTAACAACATCATGATGACACAAACTACATAATGACCACCATTATACGTGTCTGACCTTTTATGCATGCATAACCATATACATTTAGCCCATTCAGTCCAAGTGTTTGAACCTAGAAGCTCTAATAGCACCCTATGGTATCAGATATCACCCAAAGAGAATGGAACTCGCTTTGATAACACCCTTTGGTATCAAATATCACTCAAAGAGAATGGAACCTGCTCTAATACCACCATGTAACCACCGCTCCCACATTTACCCCATTTCACAGACTCGCCAGGGTAAACATGAAATGAGTGCCACTATGACTAACCACAAACTAACCAAAAAATGACATCCTACAGGGACTACATATCCCCTAGGAGCTAAAGAAACACCCCAGGTGGTAAATCCTTGAGTTGGAACCTTGTTTCACTAACATAAACCCACAATTTCACCCTTGGAACTACTCCCATGCAGTTATGAGGCTATAACCACACTCACAGGCTTACCTCCATGCAGTTATGGCCTAAAGTCTTCAGTTTTGAGCATGTGGTCTTGGGAATTGCGCCATATTTTTAGGCCAACGTCTAGATCACTGCCCATAATTTCCTGAAACTTTCCAGAATGAAACCAAAGGAACTGACAAAGCTAGTCAATCAAAACTCAAGCAAGAACTTGACCCAAAGATGCCTAATCCATAACATATATTTCATCAAGCATATGGAAAACATGTAAGCAACATGTCATGAATGCATATATTATCATAAATTGAGATTCTTCATTTGAGAATCACTGAGAAGGCTCTAAACCTTCTCTAGCTAGCTGCAATAACACTTATTAATCCATATATACATAATCATTCGATAACTTAACAAATCATGACAAGAGCCATATATAACCTACATCATATAACCAACTTATAACTAGAAAATAACTAGCATCGAAACCATGGCAACCCAACCATAACCTCACCAACATGTTCACTACAAGTATTCATAAATCATAGTAGGAAATAACTCTTATTAATATATGAAAATACTAACCAAGTAAGGGAATTCCTCGTACCAACCAACCATAGATTGGGCTAAACAAAATCTCTCTTTCACCCGATCTATACCTCTGTACCATATTCCAATCATGAATGTGGGATCTCATGGAATAAACCAAGACTAAACCAAATCATGGTTTCTAGAGGCTAGACCACCTCAACCCTCAACCATAATGATTCCACCTCTACAGTCGGACACCACTAACACCAACCAAACTGGTCTCTACCCAAGTTGTCTAGGGCTCATAGAACTATTAACTCAACCCACAACCTTCCAGGGCTCCAAAGTGTTTGTCCAACCCAACTCTGGGTACTAGTAACTCAACCCACCAAGGGCTCCAAAGATTTTGTCCCAACATAGCCTCTAAGACTAGTAACTCAACCCAAGTTGTTCTAGGGCTTCCAGAGCATTTTTTCCAACCCACAACCATCGAGAACCTAAGCACCAATCTTAAAAACAAGTGGAATAAACCCACAAAACCATGGCTATCCAGGAAATGGCAAGGCAAAGCTAAAACTACTATCAATCCAAGCAAATATCCATGCCAATGAAAACACATAAACAAAAAATCACATGCATATACCATGCATCTAGAAATCAACAAGGAAATCACACATGCAACCTATTATCTTCCAAGTAATCCAATTGTAGTTGTTGATCCAATTGTTTCCTTGTGTTCCCTGCTTTTATTTGCCTTCTTTCTCCAAATCCAATATATGCCAAGTGCTCCAAGAATGCTCTAAGATTTCTCTAAGTGTGCAAGAGTGTGAGAGAAAAAAGATAAAGTGGAAAAAATCTTGTGAATTGATCCTCAAAATTCTTTTTATCATTGATTCCTCAATTTTCTTCATTTTTCCTTTAATTTCCTTTGCATGCAAATATATGTCTCTTCACCTTCCTTTTTTCCTTTTTTCCTTTATTTTCATAATTAAATGTCAATTATTGCTTCTTTGCCTTTTCCAATTTCCTTAACCATAAATAAACTAAAATTGATCCCCCACTATAATGTTTGCTCACCAGTAATCTTGGAGTATGTGTCCCATGACCTTGGTCTTATGTTTTTTTTACATGGAAAATCAACCAGGGGTTGCTACAGTCCCAACCTCTCAAAAGTCTAACACTAGAAAATTAATCTTCCAATACACCAAGGGATGATAAGGCTACAATGATTAGATGGGAAAAATTATTGAACAAATAATAGACATGTGAGGATCCATCAATATCAAGCATTTCTGATAGAGTTTTCCTATTAATTTAACTTGATTCTAACCTCAGTTACGTTACTCCACTAGTCATGGAAGATTGTGTTTTATAGAGAAAATAACATGCTAAATTGTGGTTAGTTTAGTTGGACATCATAGTAAACAAGAAGGTGATTGGTTATGTTAAATTGTGCTAGTTTGAAAAGAGTGGCTTGGTTACCAAATCCACTTTAAATATATCTTCCTTGGGATCACATGACCTGATAATTGGCAATGATTGGCTTGAGACACATAGGGAAAAATTGGACCATGATAACAAAACATTGGAATGCAAGGATGATAAGGAGAGAAAATGTTGTTGCAAGGAGTGCGGAAGCTTTTCTCCATGAGCTAGATTTTAGCTCTTCACTTAATGAAATATATCAAAAAGGGATGTGCTCTATATGTTATTTAAGTGACCAATTCAACAGAGGAAATTAAGCTAAAAATTGAATACCATCCCATACTATAATAATATGATGATTTGTTTCCTAAAGATATGTCAGGACTACCACCTGAGAGGAACATTAATTTCTCAATAGAGTTCATTACAGGAGTAGTGCCTGTGTATAAGACACTCTACAAAATGGGCACACCGAGTCAGTGGTGTTGAAGATACCTGAAGGAAATGTTGGAAAAAGGGTACATTAGACCCATCGTGTCGCCATGGGGAGCTCTAACATTATTTGTGAAGAAAAATGATAACACCCTTAGGATTTATATTGATTATAGACAACTAAATGAGGAAACTATTAAAAACAAGTATCCATTTCCTAGGGTTGACAATTTATTTGAATATATGAGAGGATCCATAGTGTTTTTGAAGATGTATTTATGGTCCAAGTATCATCAAGTTTGGATCAAGGATGAAGATATCCACAAACTACATTTAGGACGAGATATGGACACTATGAATTTGTGTATTCATAAACCAAATAGGCACATGAAAAATAGCTCAAGTCTTTGTTACAAGTGATACGAGAGCATTATCTATATTCTATGCTCAGAAAATGTGATTTTTTTCAATTGCAAGTGCAATACTTGGGTCATGTTATCTCCAAAAAAGGAGTGGAGGTTGATCCTAAATATATGAAGGCCATACTAGAGTGGCATGCTCCTTGTAATGTAACACAAATGAGATATTTTATGGGACTAGTAGGATATTACAAAAGATTCATTCAAGGATTCTTGAAAATTTGGCAGCCAAATGTAAGAATGGTGTGAGATTTAATTGGAAATCAGAGTGCACAACAAGTTTTGAATAATTGAAGCAACTTCTCACACATGCCTCTATTCTAAATGTTACATACTTGAATAATGATTCCTTGGTTTGAATGGATGCTTACAAGGAGGGACTTGATGGATATCTCATGTAGGATGGACATGTGATGAGTTATGAGTCTTGGAAATTAAAGGATCATAAGAAGATATATGTAACACGTGATTTAGAGCCTTTACCCATTGTGCATGCTCTAAAAATGTGGAGGCTCTATTTTCTTTGGAGAAAGTTGATATTAATGATAGATCACAGCATGATGGGGTATTTTTTTATTAGTCCCAATTGAATGCTAGGCAAGTTATATGGATGGACCTTATTAGTGAATTTGGGTTTGAAATCAAGAACATTAAAGGAAACAAAATTGAGAGGTTTATGCACTCAGTAGAAGCATGCAAGTGATCCACATGGAAACCATAAGAACATGTGAGACAAACATCGAAGTAAGAATATGAGAAACATTTTAGGAAGGTGAGAAACTTGTAGAAAGAGCCCAACGGGCCAGTGGGAGAAAAATAATCATCTAACCAAGGATGGATCATTGATATTTATAGGCAGGTTATACATAGCCGATGTGGTTGAATTAAGAAGCTCAGAATGGATGAGTTTCACAAAAGACCATATGTAGGTCACCTATGATATCAAAAGATGGTAACAACCACTATGAAATTGTATGATTGGCTAGGGAAGAAGAAAGACATTGTGGAATATATTACTGAATATTTAGAATGCCAACAAGTTAAAGTGGAATTCAAACACCCAACAAGATTTTTGCAACCAATACCAATTCTAGAATGGAAGTGGGAAGTCACATCAATGGAATTCATTATTGGATTAAAACGAACCCCCCAACATCATGATGTGATCATGGTGATATTAGATAAGTTGAGCAAGACAAATAAGTTTATCCCTATAAATTATACATATAAGGAAACCAATATCACATAGATTTTCATGAAGGATATTATCAAATGCGACATGGTATTTCCCAAGAATATCATATCCTATTGAGATGCCAAGATTACCTATAACTTTTGGAAGGACTTATTTATAGGATTTGGAACCCAATTAGCTTTCAACACAACATATCACCCTCAAACTAATGGATCGACATAAAGAGTAAATAAAATTTTGGAAGACATTATCGAAATGCATGTCATGCACCAACCCAAGAAGTGGGAAGAAATTATGCCTCTAGTGGAATTTGCATACAATAATGGATGTCAATAACCACTAAATATGAGCCCTTTTGAAGCTTTGTATGGCAGAAAGTGCAATACCCCAATCAGTTGGGATAATCCAGTCAAAGTCACGCTTGGGCTAGAAATGTTAAAGGGAAAGGAATAGGAAGTAATTAACATAAGGAAGAAATTGAAGATAGCACAAGACCTACATAAGAGTTATGTAGAATAGAATACATTACATAAGGAATTTTGAGTACGAGAGCATATATATCTACGAATGAAGCCAAAGAGAAGTTTCTTAAGAGTGGCATTATGTGCCAAGTTAACTCCATGATATTGTGGACTCTTTGAAATCTTGGAGAGAATGGGATCATTAGCATGCAAGCTTGCCTTCCCTCCCATAGGGAAGGCACATGATGTGTTTCATATCTCATTGCTTAAAAGATATATACATGATGTTAATTGTGTTATTGATTGAAATCTGACACATGTGGAACCTGAGAGATAATTCTAGCTAATACCATAGTGCATACTCGATGAGAGGAACCCCCCACTCCAGAACCTTGTCATCACGCAAGTCAAGGTGAAATGTAAGCAGTTTGGACCAGATGATGCAACATGGGAGTTGCAAGGTGTCATGAACAAGACATATTCTTTCTTGTTTTTTGTATAAAAGATTAGTTCTACATACAGTAAAGCACTCATGATGATGTTCCTTTAAGCGATGATGGGGGGCAGGGGGTGACTAGGCCGATACAAATAAACAGAGAAGCGTTGCCCAATTCAAAACTGAAATTTGACCCATTAAAATCCCGGCGATAAATCAACACAACATTCCAGAGCACAACGTTTCCCTGGGTTGGTCCGAGAGCGAGGCTCTGTGGCAGCAAGGGAACAACACGAGCATAGGGGAGGAGCATGAATGAATTCTTGGAGGAACGCCATGACAAATGAACTTGCAGACTGGTGTGGAGGGACGAGCTGCATTAACGCTGCATTGAAGATGTTAGCAGAAGACTTAAACACTGGCATCACGCGAGGCCGGATGGTGGTGGTAATAAGCCACGCTCCAACCCACCAAGCCGCCCACGTACAGAACACAATGTTACGCACCCGCATCCAGGAAATAGTAAAATTTATATTATAATTTAAACAATTTTTTTGTATTGGAATCTTGCTTATAACTCTTTATTATTTTTATGATTTTTTAGATGGTAATTTTTATTATAGAATATGATAATAGACATAAAAACTATAAATTAATTTTATAATTTTGACTTTTTATTATTTTTATTTTAATAAAATTAATTTTAAAAAAATTAATAAAAATTTTTTTTATATAAAATAAATAAATTATCGTATTATTATTCTAATTTATTTTTAAAATTCTACTTGTTTTAAGTTAAACGGTCATTTTCACCAAAAACAAAAATGATCGAATTATATGACACTTTGACATAAAAAATTGCGACTTATTTGATACCATATAGAACGTTTGCGGCATGTGGTTTTGGCGTCCGTTTTTAACCTTGGTTATGATAGGTCGATTTCCATGGGCCGAGGGTTAAGGTTTTAGATCATTTTGGTTCATAGTGGACGAGTTGTTGGTCTAACCAGGCAACTAGCATGACATTTTATGATTGTATTTGTTGTGGTAAGATTGGTTGTAACAATTTAGTAAGATATTGGGGCGAACTTGTTTGAGGAGTTTCCCACTCCCACTATACATGATTTTATTGTTCATCACACTTTATTGAATTTACGATATCGTATAGTATTATCACAAAATTTACATAAGTGTTTATTGTTAAAAGAAACAATTGAATTTCAGTTGCACATTGAATAATTGAACAAAGAAATTTCAACAGAAAATTAACTAAGTGTTGGAAGTAGGTGTACTCTGGGTAAGAGTAATTCTAAAAATGAAATTATGTTGGCACTGCACAACAACCACGATGGAAGAAGTCACCACAACGTGGGGCCATGACAGTTGGTATCAAAGCCCGTTTGAAAGGAAGCGGGCAACATAGAGAAGCGTTGAAGTTTGGCAATGACAAAGGCACGTCATGTTCAGGGCCGAGTTGAATGTATTGAGTGATTGGTCGCAGTGCGACGTAGGTGACAAGTTGAACAACAAAGTTTGGCACAGGCAAGGCAACGAAGTCTGGGCCAAGCTGAACGAAGGATAGTTTATGGTCGTGACACGTTCTCAAAGTTTAGTAAACTGATGGTTAATGTTGGTGAGGAACCATAGGTAATGGGGGAATCCAACATGAACGTCGAGGCGATTTTTATGAACAAAATGTTAGACTAAATGGATGTGTTGAACACAAAGATGGATGTGCTTGAGGCAGAGAATGTCGAATTTAGGGAGAAGTTTACCGAGCAGAAGGAGAGTCATGGCGAACTCAAGGTGCGATATGAGTATCTTGAATGGATATACGATCAAATCGTGAATGAAGTTAAAGGACTTGAACCTGTGAGGGATCAAGGCATGGATGAGATCGCAAAGCTGCATAAAATCCTTTCTAAAGCTTTGAATGAGATTGTGATTTTGAAGAAGGCAGTGGGGCAGGGATCGATTTGTGGAGCTACCCACATCAAGATTAAGGAACTAGATTCGTATGATGGAATGAGAAGCACTAAAACGGTTGGAAACTTTATATGGGATATGGAGTAGTGCCTTGAATGGTTGGAACTTGCATCGGAAAATACCAAGTTGAAGGTCGCTGCACAATTCCTTACGAAACATTCCAAGATGTGGTGGAGGCAGAGAGTGGATTAAATTTCCCACAACGATGTTGAGGACATACCGACTTAGGAAGAAATGGAGGAAGCATTGTTGGTTCATTTCAACCCACAAGATGAGATGTGGGATACATGAATGAAGATCAAATACATCACGCAAACCGAGAGTTTGCAAGTTTATCAACAAGAATTTGCGAGTGTGATCTTAGAGTTACCCGACATGGCTAAGAAAGACAAGGTTTTCTACTTCATCATTGGATTGAAGCCTTGGGCATGCAATGAGGTGAAGCGACATAAGATCAACTTGAGGAGGCATTTGCTGGAGTTGATAGGCTGGTAGACCATCATGAAGAAAGAGTGGAAGACAAGAATAAGAAGTTGGATAAACCAAGAGACAAAGCTTCAAATGAAGATGAGGCAAAGCTAGGTGGTAAACCGAAGGCAAAGAAATATTTGAAGTGTTAGTTGTGTGAGGGAAACTATATAATGAAGAATTGTCCTTCAAGACTAGGAGTCGCGACTATTACATAGTCAAATGGAATGAGGAAAGAGGAACTAACAGTTGGGATGATGCATATTTTGGGTGCTGCATTAGTGATGGAGGTTGTCCCAAAATGCAATCCTGTGAAGAACAAATTGGAGTATGTTGCTCACCATGGTGGACAATGGTGCAACCCATAACTTCATGAGAGAGGAGGCAATGAGGAAATTTGGGTTGAAGTTCATTCCAACCCAAGCACATCTAAAATAAGTGAACTCTCCACCAGACCAAGTGAATTGAGTGGAAGAGGGCATAGAAGTGAAGATTGGTGAATGGCTAGGCAAGGTTGACTTCACGATCATTTGTATGGATGATTATAAAGTAGTTTTGGGGATAAAATTCATGAAGCAGTTTGAAGCGATGATCGTGCCACATTTGAAGGAGTTGTATATATACGATGGAAGGGAGGACATACCATTGAGCATTCTAACTATGATAGCCACGAAAGATGAGTGTAAGATAACAATAATGAGTGTAGAGGCAAATCAATGAAACAAAGAATTCTGTGAGAGGTTGAACCAAACAGAGGAAAAACTCATGGAGCAAGTAGAAATCATAAGAGCATTGTCAAATAACGTTATGGACTTGATAGGTAGGCTAGAGGCAATGGTGCACGAATGCGAAATCGAAAAACCAAGAGAAGGAGGACCAAGAGACATACATGCAGAGGTTAGAAGAGGAGGATGTTGATACATGGATTGAGATGTTGGAGCAAGATGAAGATGGAAATAGAAGGCCATTAGCATTCCCATCCCCACCATCTTCCTGAACTTAGAATGGAGATGGGCTCATTGTTATGTGCTCAGGGAAATGAGACCCCTTGAAGTGATGAGCAGACCATGGAGGCGAGACAGATAGGAGGATCATATGAGAACAAAATGTGATGATAGTTATGATGATGCTAGATGCATGGGTTCTTGTGGAGGAAATGCTACAGTCGGATTAACTACTCGACTAGTGACCAACATGAGAGGATCTAGCACATGATGTTCTTCCTGAATTGCGATGGGATATGGGCATGAAGTAGGTCGTAGAAGAGCAATCTGATTTCCACGATTAAGGATGATGGTCTTGGCAATGGAGTTTGTTGGGATGGTGTTGTCGAGGGTGAAACCCTTTTTAGAGTGGGGGAGGATATCAAGGCCCCGAGTTGGCACCAAGACCACCAGGCACCCATCACTGCCCACGGACACTTGGAGAGTCAAAAAATTAAGGTTGGACCAAGTCGGGCAAGAGCGCACGATGGACGCACCTACATGAAGGCAGGGCACCCACCTAAGTGATGATGGTGACTTGGTGGTGACTTGGCAAAGAGCATGCGTTGGAGGCGAAAACATTTTATAACAAAGGGAACCAACACAACTCGGGCAAGGAGGGCGCATCAAAAAATTCTAGCGACCAACTTGTGGACCCATGCCCACGAGCGTGCCCACACTAAGGGGCATCGGGAGCGAAGGTAGTGTGACGCGGAGAAAAGGAATAGCGGGTATGCAGTGCAACGTGATGAGTGGGTGCAATGGGTGGAACAAGTGGCAGTGACGTGGAGTGAACAACAAGCAAGTGATAGACGAGGAGATATCGTGAACATTAAGGAAGGCAGGGTACCTAGGCAGAGGCATGCCTACCCAGCTGGGGCACCTGCTTGCCCATCGGCAAGTTGGACCAGGGGCGCGCTCGCCCACGAAGGGTGCGTCTGCCCATAAATGGGTGCCCCCCTACCTAGCGGCAAGTCGACCAGGGGCGTTTGACAAACATGTTGGGTCGGCTCAAGAACATGAAGGGGCGTTAGTCCACTTTATTATTTCAGTTAAGGAGAATATAAACACAAGTGAGGAGTTCGACCAAAAGGCATCCAAGCAAGGTCATTGGATCAAGAAGAAGACATTGCAATGGCACTTGGAAAAGTTTGCGATATCGAAAAAAATTGAAATTTGCACAAGGCAAAAAGAGACGAAGTAAGAAAATGATGGGTAGAGTGAGGCTCGTCCAACTAGCCTGCACAACCGAGCTAGACAAGTCTTTGTTCTGGGCAGGAATTTTGGGGTTTCTGAACTGGTCACACTATGTGGGTAAAAGTTGCACGTTTTAGGCATAACTGTGGGCAGGTTACATGACGCAGGCAAAACGTGCAGGGCGAGCTACACAACTTGGGAAGAAATTGGGTTAACGAGTTGCTCGTCTGACTAGGCAATTGCCACGACATTTTGTGATTGTATTTGTTGTTGTAAAATTGGTTGTAACCATTTAATAAAAGATTGGGGCAAACTTGTTTGGGGAGTTGCCCCTCCCACTATACATGATTTTATTGTTCATCTCACTTTATTTAATTTACGAGATCACATTCTGTTATCATAAAATTAAGTGTTGATTCTTAAAAGAAATAATTGAATTTTCCGCGTAGCAGTCTAAGTATGAGTAATTCTAAAAGTGAAAGTAGACCATTACGGCACAATGCACACGGTGGGAAAAGTCGGGCCATGACACTTTTTTCCCCATCTTAGAGACAAATCTTTGGATTGAACATAGATTTCTGAGTGATGGTGGATAACATGGAAGTATGTGACCAATGCGGACAAGAATAGATCTACAATCATCTTCCGGGCGAGTTGACAGAGATGAACATAAGTTCTAGGGAGGCACGGGTTAAGATGGAAGTTTCTTACCAAATTGGACAAGAAGTTGAGGTCTAAAATAATCATCTAGGCAAGTTCACATAGATGAACATCAGTTCTAGGGCGCCAAACAGTGTCGCTAGTCTGCACTTTCGTTGCGAGTACAAACCGACCTGGAACTAGGCGAGCCCCTTAGTCAAATGAAGTTTTACTACTATGCAGTGTTGCGGGGGAGCGCCCCCTCCGCTGCGCGCCACCCCCGCCCCCCCTCGATTCCGCTCCCAATCCGCGCTTCAGGCGGGAGCAACCCAGGAGCGTGCTCCTTAAAAAAAATTTTGCTCCCTGCCTTTTCGGGAACGTTTTGCCTTTTTTGCATTTTTTTTTTGTAGTAATGTTCGAAATGCAATTTGTTTTGAAAGAAACAAATAATTTTTGAGTGGGGCAACTTAATGATGAAGTCTAGGCCCTAGTATTGATATGCTATTCATGGTAATGTTAAATTCTTAAAGTAAAAGTGATATTCTCCTTAATATTCATTTTCATCCTTTTACTTAAATTTTTAACATTACCATGAAATGACTCAGGATGTTTGAGAGTGGTTCCAACCTCATTGGATTTCATATGGAGAAAGTAGAATTTTAGATTTCATTCAAAATCCAGCAGACTTATCAGTTTATCAGGATTTCAGGATTGGGGGATTGCAATGTTTCCATTGAATTTGTATTAGGGTGTGGAACTCATATTTAATCAAGAGCACCAATCCCTCTATGTACCTTGATGTTAGTGACATTGGTTGTCAAACTCCTCTATCATGACCCTCCTAAAAATGTACGCATCACTCAAACAAAATCCTGACTTGACATGTTATGCTTGTTCTATCTTATGTTAATGCTTATAGGGTGATATTAATGACAAAGATCCCTATACAGATACATAGGTAATGACAAAGATACCTCTGGGTATTAATGCTTAGAGGGTGATATTAATGACAAAGATCCTAATTTTCCAACAAGTCTAAAAAATTAGACATTTCTTGTGGTGGCAAGAGGCCCAAGCATAAGAAATAGATGATAGATTTACTTCTCTTTTCTAGTTTCTAGTAGCTTTTATAACTATTGACTCTTTCATATTTATTATGATATTTTTTTTAAACAATATATGACAATTTAAGTTTGAAGTTGGCAATTATAACTCATTAGTAATGAATTATGAATATGATGCTTCATGAAAGTTGAAAGTTGTTTCATTTCATTTCTATAACATTTCATTTCATGTTAGATATTATTTGTTGTAATGGTTACACTTAGCTTACAAGTACAACTTTGGTGATCAATGATGATAAATGTTATATATTGAATTTTGAAAGCTTGAAACTTTAAGATTGATGAATCATGAGACTCAATATGTTGTATGTTACTATGTTTACTAACTTGTGGACATGGTTGATGAAGATTATAACTTCTAGAATCTAGATGATTGTTGTTATATGGGTTCAATCTATTGTTTTTTTATATCTAATTCATTATTGTTACATGTTTTTGGTTGAATATATGTATCAAATATAAAATAATATATAATATATATATTATATATTAATATTATATATATATAAAACGCTCTGGGAATTGCTCCCAAACCGGGAGCTTCTGAAAATGTTGCTCCCGCTCCCGTTTTCGCTCCCGCTCCATTCTTTTGCTCCCACTCCCAAGTAACACTACTACTGTGCCATTCAAGATAGGAAACTTCCACTATTTAAGGGAAAATTAGAAGAAAGAATTGTAACATTTCTAGAAGCAATGAAATATTATCGAGTTCGTATTGTTGATCGATACTGCTCCATGGAAGCAATTGGAGACAAAGTTGTGTGTTGGATAGGGTGGCTGGGAAGGAGTATAATTATTGTTGATCACAATAATTGTGATTGGGATTTCAAGCATTTGAATACCTCCACAATTCACAGCAAATTCCTGGGTGAAAGCTCAAGAGAAATTGGGATCGAGGAAAGCTCATTTAGCAAACTCCGCATGGAAGGAGCCCTAACAACAAAATTTGGGAATCATCTCATACTTCTTTTAACCCCTACTAATCTAGCTCTACGGTTTATGGGTATGCACATGTTTTTGTTGGATGCAAATACTGAAACATGGTTTTTTCTTCCCGACTATCTCAAACTCCTTTCCAACAATAAATGCTCAGTTTCACAGAAAGGAAACCCTTTTCCAATTTCGGCAGCAATTAGGGAGTCTCATGGAAAAGAAAGCTCTATAAGAAAAGCTATGCTTCTGAGGAGTTGCATGTGACACTAAGAGAAGATGATCCCCAGTTAGGGGACATTGATATTTTGGTGACTTTGATGGGATAGAATATCTTTTGCTCACTTCTAACCTCCATCTATTCATCATTGATTATGGTTTGTTGTTTGAGGCAAAGAAAAGTTAGATAAGTCTTAGATCTTCATGTTTTTATCACACAGGAAAGTCGAATAATTTAAAATATAATATATGGAACTAGTCTTTGATGACAATCTCTCTCAATAATCCTTAGTGATTACTTATTATTTTTAATATATATAATTGGCATAATTAGTAGCGCGCAAACTCTCATACTAGTGTGACACGAGTTGATCTCAACGACTGATTAGCTATATATATATATATATATATATATATATATATATATATATATATATATATATATATATATATTATATATATATATATATATATATATATATATATATATTATTATATATATATCTATATCTATCTATTATATATATATATATATATATATGATTGGAAGGATTATGTAAAAAGTCAGCTCCGTACTTGTGTGACATGGGTCGATCTCGACCGCTGCCACTATAACTTTCAAGTGCAACTGCACCGCCCCCAAGCACAACGCATGGGTAAGACGAGGTTTGAACCTGTGACCTGCATAGTGGCATGAACGCACGACTATCGCTATAACTTTCAAGTGAAACTGCACCGCCCCCAAGCACAACGCATGGGTAAGACGAGGTTTGGACTTGTGACTTGCACAGTGGCACGAACGCCTTAGCAATACGTTCGCTAGCCAACAAGCTATTTTTTTTGTAAGTTTGGGTGGAACTACATCATTATCATGCCCAATATATCACTCTGATCGAGGCGAGGAATTAAGTCAATAACTTCACATCAAGGAGTGAAATGATAACTTCACATCAAGGAGTGTCTTAACAACACACCCAATCATTGTCTATCCAAAACCTTGTAAACAATTATTATTTTAAAATTTAAAATTAAGTATTGATTATTAATAATTTTGTTTATTTATAAAAATATATATATTTTTATTTTTTTATATTTTTCGATTTGAAAATATGTTAAATTTTATTAACTTTAATATTTTGTATTAAAATATTAAAGTTAAATTTAATATTTAATAATTACAATTTTAATATTTAATATTAAAATTATTGAAATTGCTCACTATATATGTTATTATTTTTTTTATTATTACATATAACTTAAAAATTTAATAAAATAAATTATATATATATATATATATATATATATAATATATAATATATATATAAATTTTTTTGCAACTTTTACTAAACATAATAATATATAAATTTGCATAAATGTTTAAAATTAAATTTTATAAAATTATTCAAATATGGAATAATTTATAATTTATATATTAACAATTATATTTATATAAAAATATTATTTTTTAATTAAAAAAATTGTTTATTAATTAATGATAATTTTTTAGTTAAAACTAGTTGTTATATTTTAATGGCTAGAAAACATCTCTCTTCATTTATTTAATCTAATGTTATGATCTGGTTCTTCATCTTGTCCTGAAGATGAACCACGCTAAATGGTTTGAAACACGTCGACTTACAGTTTCTTTATGTGATTTTTACCGAAAGATCTCTAAGCATTCAAAAAATTTAGCTATTTTTAAAGTAAAATAATTTTATGGGCTTTTTTCGTTTTATGTATATCATCATTTTGAATGTCTAAACTACCAATTTAATATCATACTTTTAAATATTTGTTTTTAGTTTTTGACCATTTGAATATATATATTTTTAATATATTAATAATTTTTAAATGTAAATAATTAATGGTTGCCTTCATTAACTCTCACTAAGCAGGTGATATTCATGATATAAAACTCACTTTTAGCTATGTGTTTCACTTCAATGGGGGACCCTTGATTTGATCATGCAAGAAACAATGTGTAGTTTATTTATCGACTATGGAAGCAAACTATCATGGCATTGTTAATGTAGGGATGAAGCTAGTTTGGGTTTGTGAGCTCGTCTAGTGCAACATTGATGATTAGCTCCCTAATACATTTACAAATTCTTTGGTTGAAGCTAAGTTTGTCAAGCTATGAAGTTTCCTTAGGCTTTAGAAAGCAATAGTTATGGAGGGTGTCCTACAGATGTAATTTCATTTCCTTAACCTATAAAATAATTTTCTAATGGGGAATGTTGGAACCTAAGGTTATTTTGGTTTATCATATCTATGGAGCTTCTGAAGAGTAAATCAATATGTCAACTAATACCTTGGAGTTATTCAAATGATTACCTTGTGGGACAATCGACTTAGTGGTCAATGAATTGGTTATGTAATTGACTAGAAGATAATGGTTAACTAGCCATATCCCCAACTGAATGGTCAAAGGAATTGGATGGATCACCAAATTGAGTTGAACAATCAACTAAACAACAAAAAATAGCTAATGAGATAACACTAGTTTACCATATTCAGTTGTAACAGATGAGCCTTGTCATTGGACCAAATCCTATGTAATCAAGGAGGTTGGTTAAATTTGTTACTTGTAAATAAGCGACCTTATGGGTCGAATATCGTAGTGTTGTGGCAATGTGAATTGTGATTATGTAATATTGTTCATTATGCATTGTGATTTTCTAATCATAATGCATCATGATTTAGTGATATAACACTGTCTCTAGACACTACCCATCATTTTCGAGCATTATTTTCTCTCATGTTTAATCTCTTATTAGATTTTGTTATCTATTATTTTTTCTTGGTTCCTATTATTACCCCAACATAACTAATACTTGTCATTTTCCCTAGGAGTCTCATTTTACATCTCAAAATGCCCCTAATGGTGTGAGTTTTGAGGAGAAACTGAAGGTCGAAATATATTACAATATGGTGAATCTTGGGAAACAATGAGAAAAGGGGGTCATGATTGAAGGAACAAATTAGCACTTGCAAGACATCCAAGTGCTCAATCATATAGATAATCCTTGATGCAAACATATCCATGATCACTATAAAATATGATTTAACATGGTTGCAAATACAATACGCTATCAGTCCATGACATGAAATGCTAGTACATGACTATGAAGGAACACACTATAGATCCATGTCATCAAAAAAAGAGATCATAGCCACCAAAAAATACAATGTTGATCTAGGTCATAGTATACGTTAATTACTTTGGACACAAAAGAGAGTTCCCTTGAATGGTCCTCAATGTAGATTATACCCCATCATAGCCTAGGAGTGGTTGCATATAGAAGTGAGATGTACCGAAACCTCGAGTATTCATCCCACCTCAATGGTATGAATCTACATCATGTGAATAGATGAGTTGATGTTGAGCATGATAGAAACCTTATGATTATTGATTATTGAGGTATACCGTTAATAGACACAAGGGATCCCAACAATGATGAACATTGGCTCTAAGTTACATAGCGCAATCCACTAAGTGTGAACAGGGAAGATGATGTTGAACACTTAGGAACTCAATTGATGAGGGATAAATGAGAAAATTACATTGTTGATCACAAGGATATGTACGATTAAGGATTGAAAACTCTAAGGTACTACTAGCTTCTAGATAATGAATTGACGTTGATAGGAGGAGATCTGTCAAATGAGGGCCTTGATGTATCAATCACCAATTGACATGAAGTAGACCAAGATATGATGTGAATAGATTAATTCACTATGTACAGTTGAAATAGGGATGAAGTTGACACAAAAGGTCAATAGGATTCTAGATGGATGTTTACTATTTAGATATCCCCTAAACATATTTGGCACAACACAAGAATGACTTGGTAGCATTGACTAATGAGAGTCATGTGGTATCATGCAATAATGTAGGAGGAATTGAATCACACTCCATAATGATGGGAAAAGTAACTAATTGAAAGAGAATACGATTTATATGTATGGTACAACTCCTAGGAAATATATAACCAATTATATGAGAATGAAGCAAATATGTGCCATGTTCAACTGCAATGCAACTAACATTGTCACTTTTTCATATCAACTACAATAAATTTTCACTCTCTTTTTCTTTGGCTGGTATCTCCTTCATATATTAATGAGTATAGAAGAGAAGACAAGTAATATTATAGTGTATTTTTTGTTCATTGTTAATGAGCCCAAAAAAGTGTTAAAAGCATACTCGATAGGGCGTCCTTGTTGTAACGTCCTCCTCCCACACTTACCTAAGTTCATTGGTCCACCGGGGTAAATATGTGACGAAGAGTTACTATGATATGACTCAAACTCATAGGTACATTTAAGGAAATGGAATCATCCAACCAGAACTTTACCGACCTCCCTTAGGTGCTATAGGACCCCCAAAAGCTAACCAACCTCTCCAGGTACCTAACCCCTGAGTTAACTTGCCTTTTTCACTGACCTGGGCTCTTAGTTGATTGCACATAAAGGCAAGCCAACGAATCAAACTCCTCAGTCGCTCCCATAGGACTTCTTCCTATCAACTACAATTTAATTTACTTAGTTCTGTGCCATTAACCCCAAGATCTGAGCTACTTTTTCAAGGCTAGGATCCAGACCTCTACCCAAAACTTAATGAAACTATCAGAAATGATAAATGACACAAATAAAAAGCCTTTAATTCAAAACTTGATGAAGGACTTAACCTGGCCCATCCTAACCATGACAAACATTTCTCAAATACATCGTGAACATGTAATCTATAGGTCATAATTACATATCTGAACATAGGAGTCTCATACTTATCTAAGAATCGTCAGGAAGGTCTTTTTCCTTCTCTCGATAGATGAATTATCATTTACTAGGTAAAACATTAATTAACCATTCATTTACTAATCAAAACATGCTAAGAACCATAACTAAAGTCTGTCATAAAACCATGCTTGTAAACAACATATAACCAGAATAATAACAAAGATAAAATAACCATTAAATCCACATAATAACAAGCATAAATACTCATGAGATACAAGGGAACAAGAGCTCTTATTAACATATGAAAATCCAACCAAGTTAGGGACTTCCATGTACCATCCGACCATAGATTGGGCTGAGCCAAATCTTTCTTTCAGCCAATCACCCCCGTCCAATATTGCAAGCATGAATGTGGGACTCACAAAAAAACAACCAAGGATTTCTTAGGCTTTACCGCATATCCTGCCATTACTGGACAAGGGATTTCCAGGAATGAAGCAAGCACCTGCCCAACCAGGATTTACCACAATCCTGCCATTACCGGTCAAGGGATTCCTAGGCCCAAACAAAGAAACATACTCTACCAAGAATTACCGTAATCCTGACAAAACTAGTCAAGGGATCACTAGGCCATAAAAAGGCATGGATTCCTCTAGATTTATTCACCAATACTTTGAGGAATTTTCCCATCTCCACCCTCATGCTTTACTGCATATCTCACCATTACCAGTCAAGGGATTTATAGTCCTTGGGAATTTTCCTGAGACCACCTCACCCAGTTCCAAAACCATTCGGAAATCCAAAGCTAAACCAAATGAAAAAACCCCATAACACTATCACTATTAGGAAATGGAAAGGAAAGGTTGAAACCACTGTTAAACTTAACAAAACCCATGCCAATGACAAGAGAACCAAATACACACATGAATGTACCATGCATGCCAAAAGTAGCAAGTAAAACATACATGCAACTCGATACCTGCAAGTAATCCCACTGTATTTGCTTGATCCAACTCTTCTTTGCATGATATTTTCTTCCCTTTGCTTTTTTTTCCTTCCTTTGCCTTATTTTCTCCAATGCTGGAGTGTTCCAAGAATGCTCTAAGTGTGAAAGAGTATGAGAGAGAGAGAATAGAGAGAGCTCCAAAACTAAATTGACAAAATCTCAAACTGACAAAAGCTATGAATTGATCCTCATAAGCCTTTTTATCATTGAGGTTTATATTTTCTTCATTTTCCTTCAATTTCCTTCACATGCAATCTTATGACCTTTCACCTTCCTTTTCTCCCATTTTCCATTATTTTCGTAAATAAAATGCCAAATGATGCCTATTTTCCTTTTCAATGCATTTGTCATTGCCTTTGCCAATTTCTTTAGCCATAATAAACAAAATGAACACCGGCTAGGATGTTTTTCCCAATATTCAGCTTGGAATACGTGTCCTATGACCTTGGTCTTATATATA
>APFE031496290.1:36668-49423 GCA_000404065.3 Pinus taeda
AAGTTTATTACATGAAATTTTAACCTGGGGCTATTACACACCCCTCCACCTTAGGGGAACATTGTCCTCGGTGTTCTATGACATCTATGACCAACAAATTGCTAAAAATAATACATACTACCTATGGATTTTTATAACACAACTTGTTGCAATATTTACAATAACCACTGTTGAACACATGAAAATCATACCATTTACTAGAGTTGTATAACACAACTCATTACGGTATTTACAATAGCAACCACATATACTTATGAACATTTGCTTCAACCAACAAATAACCATATTGTTTATGGAGCTTTATAAATCCAGATCGATACAATATTTATAATAATATACACATATATACATATGCACATTCGCTCAACCAACAAATAAAAGGATACGATGCCTACATCCGCAAAAAGAGAATCCAGAGGCTTACACCTCCACCCTCCAAGTAATTTCAGTGTCCATCTCCTTCCTAGGAAGTCCAGAATCCACCACTAAAGTCAAACCCGCATCCAATGTCCAACACTACAATCCTTGTGCCACGTCCTCTCAGTGAACAATTATCAAATATTTTTTCTAGGGTGCACTCCCAATGTGCACTTAATCCCACCTGGAAATGTTAATGACCAAAACAAAATCACTCCGTGATCTTCCCTTCTTTGCTACACAGTCCCTCGGGAAATTTGGTCACCCCCTTCCATGTAGTCACTCACCTTTCAAGTTCCCCAACACCCCCTTTCCGGGGCGATCCATCCCTTGGCAAGGTTTCCTCGCATTGGAAGGTCCAAAAACAACGCATATCCTTGCCTCAAAATCATCATACTGGTCATAGTATGCTCATGGAAATCAATGGACACTATTGGGTACGAGTGTCCCACAATGGCCCTGCTCCTGAAGTGCTTTACCAACACAGTGATGTCTGTTCCAATTCCTTTCACTGTTGCTTCTAATTCTTGCAATTAGTTTCAACCACCCCAAACCGGACATTTACATGGTTTCATATTCCAAACACATAACAGCCATTAGATTCAAAATAAATTGAAATGAATTCAAACCATACCTCATTGGTGGCTTGGCAATAAGGTACACTTGCAATCCTACTTACTTCCTGTCACAACAAGTCAAACTAACTATTTGATCAAATCATCATGTATAGACATATCACATCCAGTTAGCTCAAAATGTAACCATCATAAATAAAAATCATAAATCACATGTAACCATCATAAACCAAAATCATATATCACATGCATAATTAAACTAAGATAAAATAATTATCTTTCAAATGGTTCTTTTCTTCTACCTTTGTCCTTTCCATACACACACCGGATTAGTTGCCACAACTGGCAAGAACGCAATGCCTTCACTTCTCTTCAATTACGTACACATACACATAGTGTACACCAGATGCATACAACCACATATGACATACAACACCATATAATACATGCACCTGCAGCCGACATACAATACATACACCTACACCTAGTGTACAACACAACACATACATCTACACCCGATGTACAATACAACACATATACCTACATCCAGTGTACAACACAACACATACACCTATACCCGCTGTATAACACCACACAGGACGTATACGTACACATAGTACAACAGAATGGATATACATATCTCAATACAATGATTATATCGTGCACATAACACAATACTCTATGTACACAACTCAACATGTACGACATGTACACAATACCACATGTACATAGAACCACTTGCATAATACCACATGTACACACCACTACCTGCACAACATGTACACAACACCACTTGCACAACGTGTACGCAACACCACCTGCACAATGTGTACACAACATTGCATGTACATAACACCACCTACACAGCGTGTACACAACACCACATGTACAACATGTACATGACACCACACACACACAACACCTCATGTACAACATGTACATGACACCACACACACACAACACCTCATGTACAACATGTACATATCACCACATGTATACAAGACTGCATGTACAAAATGTGCTCAACACCATATATACACAACACCATATGTACAATGTGTGCACTGTACCACATGTACACAGTACTGCACATACAACATGCACACAACACTATATGTACACAGTACTGCATATGCAACATGCACACAACAATATAGGTACGACATGTATAACGTATACACAACAGTAGTACTACACATCCAGATACCACACACTGAATCTACCCAGCAACCTTGCTTCTAGTGTCTTTCCACTATTCCTGTTTGTTCTGACATGTTGCAGAGCACACTGCTTTCATTCCGCTGATGTATACTTCAACGTTACTTGTCCATATTTAGGCATAATATAACACAATATCAAATCATATCCACATGATATTGACCTTATAGATTTGTCAGGGCTACTCTTCCCACTTGATTTCTCATAATACCAGGAACCTCTCCATGCCATTCAGCTGCATAAGCAATCATTACTCCAGAAGCATGATCCCTAATGACGTTGTTAGACAACGACATATATATAATTATATATATATTATATATATATATATATTATATATATAATATATATTATGTATCTATATATATATGATCACAAGATAATTACTATATATCATAAAGTAAAGGTTAAGATAATTCCCTTTATTCATGCACAACATTGAGAACAATAGTTCCCAACATTGCCAAGGCATATGATGCCTCAAATCCAGGGAAAATTTTAACGATGAAATTTTTTCTTAAAGTTTAGAAACCTTGGCGAATCTTACTAGTCTCCAAATTGCAAATTATAAAATATTTGTTGACATCTTTGTAAAAACATGCAAATTTCTAATAGTTTTATGTATAGTATTTATACAATTTTGGAAATTTTTAAGGTAAAAGAATTTTATACTATAAAATTTGGGCAAATTATTTTTAGAAAAAAATGGAAATTAACGAATCTTTTTTTTGAAAAACCATGGAAAATTAGCTCACCTGCGAATATTAGCCCCTAAAATTTTCCATGCTCAAATCCATTTACTTTACCTTTCCTGCTACCTTTCTCATTGTTGAGAAATCTATAGGGAAATGATTAGAGTGATTTCTCTTTCCTTGATAACTGCTTTGATGTATTTTTAAATTTTTCTTACTTATTAACTTATTATTATGTTTGTATATAATTAAACAACTACCAAAACAAGAAGAATAAGAACAAATAAATATAGGTTACAAGCCAGGGCCAAAACCTCTCCAATTAAGAGGAAAACCCACAAATTTCTTCTCTTCATTATAGATTCTTCAATTGAAGAATTCCAAAACCAAGTCCAACATTTCTAAATGATGTGCTTTCCTTGAACAAGTCAAACTCAGTCAAATCTCTTCCAATAGTAAAACTTTAATCCCTAACTGTAGAATTTTGGCATCCATTGCAGACCTAAAATTTTTTGCCCTCCTACAGTTGTTGCTGCCACATGTGTGAGCTTCATTTTTGCCTTCCAAGGTTTCCTTATACCTTTGCTTGTCTTTCTCTAACTTCTGGAGCTTGAGGATGGCTTCTTGTGACCTTTGCTTGACCTTCTTTCCTTCCCTTCTTCAAGATCGAGCTTGTAGAGGAAAACCCTAGAGCTACTGCAAAAACCCTAGCCTTCCTTCATACACATGAGAGAGAAATAACCAAAAACCAAGTCTTCTTCATCCTCTTCCTTCACTTGAATGAGTGAGAGAGTGAATGTTCTTCAAGAAGGTTGAGTTTCCTCCTTTATATAGGCTCTTCAAGGTGGACATGGCTCCTCATTTTACACCAACTTGTTCTTGAAGGGTATTTTGACACTTTTAAAGACAAACATATTTTTTTTTATAAGTTATAATGTGCCCAAAGGGGTCTTCAACTTATGACTATGACTCTTTTGACTTCTTGACCTAGGACAAACCCTAGAAGCTCTTAATGTGTGCTTGAACTATAAAATAAAAGACCTTGAACATAAAACCCATGCTCAAAAAATAATAATAATAATTTTCTTTCATTTTACAACTTATAAGAATCAAAAAGTACATTTTATATTTATGAAGAATGAACCTAGTTACACATTTTTCAACACTCCCTCTTAACTAGGGAGGCATTCTTAAATGGTACATGGACATTCTCAATCTGAAGAGATCTCATAAGAAGAGTCAGATTGGTAACCCATATGTTTAGCATCATATCAACTAGCATTGTCACATATCAAGGCCTTGACTAACAACTCTATCTGTCAATAAGATCAAAGCACAATTTTGGCAAGACCAATAATTTATATACACCATCATCATTGTCTCTCAAGGTACATACCCCACCTAGGTGTTCACAGAGTATGACCTTATTTGGACTATTCTTATCTTGGATATCTAGTCCTCAAAGAATATCGGTCCATGACTACTCTTATCTTGGATTCCCTACCACATCCTCAAAGAGTATCAGATGCCAGATGGTTACCCAATTCTCCATTCTATATTCCCAAGTGAATATAAGAATGATGTGCTTATCTCTCCCTCTCAACTAGGGAGGATACATCAACCAAACCGAGCTTGTCTCTCAAATACACAAGCTTATTATTAAGAAGAGATTTCTTCAATATGCTAGTTAGTTGCTCAACAGTGGATATATATTGTAGCTGCAACACACCATCTTCCACTAGCTTCCAAATGTAGTGATACTTGTTGTTGATATGCTTTGTCTTTCCATAAAATATTGGGTCTTCAGACAATCGTATACATCTGGTGGTATCATAATGTATCATTGTAGGGTCCATTGGTCATTCAAATAGGTCCGATAGAAGCTTCTTTAACCATGCATCTTCTTTGCTTACTTCACAGGTTGTAATGTACTCAGCTTCAACACTACTCAACGAAACCATATCTTGTTATCTGCTCATTCATGAGATCATGGAGAATCCAAAACTAAAACATCCTCTTGTAGTACTTCTTCCATCTTGCTCACTGCCTCCCCAGTCAGAAGATGTATATCATATCAAGTGGACATCATTCCTCCTATCATATTTTAGGCAGTAGTGGATTGTTGCTTGCATATATCTCAGTATGTGTTTCACTGCTATCTAATAATCATGCTTTGGCTCCACTTGGAACTGATTGAGAATATTCATTGCAAAACATATGTTTGGTCGAGTATTCACCAAGTACATCAACGAGCTAATAAGTTTCCTATAACTGGACGGATCCACAGGGTTTGATTCAGAACTCTATAGTCTTTTCAAGTTTGTGATCTTTGGGGTTGTCATCGGTTCGCAATCCATGATGTCAAACCTATTCAACATCTTAATCACATACTTTCCTTGACCTAGATAGATTTCATCAGGTCCATTCCAGACTTCCAGTCCCAAACAGTAGTGCATCGGCCCTAGATCCTTCATGTCAAATTTTGCTGCTAGATGCTTCTTACATTCTTCAGTTTGACCTTCCAAACCTGTCAAGAAAATACCATCCACATACAAAACAATTATTACTAGATCTCCCTTCACAACCTTAATATAAAGGTTTGGATCAACAAAATTCTTGGTGAAACCTAATCTCTATAGGTATGCATCCATCTTGGCATACCATGCCTTTGGTGCTTGCTTGAGGCCATATAATTCCTTCTTCAATCTGCAAACATATGCCTTTCTATATTTAACTTCAAATCCCAAGGGTTGTTATATATAGGCTTCCTCATTAATTGTGCCATTCAGGAATGCAGTCTTGACATCCATTTGGTGGATGTTCCATCCCATTGATGTTGCCAAAGAGACCAACGAACGTATAGTTGTATACCTTGCTGGAAGAGAAAATCTCTCTTCATAGTCGATGCCTTCCTGTTGAGAGAATCCCCTAGCCACAAATCTTTAGCCTTATACTTGTCAATACGTCCATTTGTTGTATGTTTGATGTTGTAGATCCATTTGAAAGTTACCACAGGTTTATATTCAAGCCTTGTGTAATGTCCCATAATAATAATAAAAATAAGAAATAATATAATATAATATTAAAATATAAGAAAATAAATGATAAACAATAAAGGAAAGATATAAAGTAAATAAATAATATATAATGAGAAAATAAATAATATTAATAAATAAAAATAACAAATAACAATACTAGGTTCTAAATAAATAAAAATTAAAATAACTGTAAAAATAGAAAAATAAATAAAGTTAACAAAAATGAATTAAATAAGGAATAGTTAAATTAAACTATAAATAGTAATAAGTAAAGTTATCAAAAAGTAAAAATGAATAAAATAAGAAAGAATTATATTAAGAGAATTACTAAATTAAGTTAAACTTAAAATAAAGAAAATAAAAGTTGCAAGTTTTTTTTCACGCGGGGTAGGACCCCGCTGAAAAATCACATTACAATCATATTATACAATATACAGTCACATCACAGTCTCATCAACAACCATCAAATCATTCGGAATAAGCCAACATCCTCCGAAATAGCTCCACCAACTGCTGCGCCGCAGGAATCGAATGTGGCCGGGGTGCGTGAAAACGACTTCCCCGACCACTAAGCCATGCACCTCAAGTGCAGAATAAAAGTTGCATGTTGACACATGGAGTGTGTGCATGCGTTCCTTTTCCAATGTTTGAAAAAAAATACTTAATCAAATTTATCAATAACTTTGCTTACGAAAATTTAGTCAAATAAATAACAAAAAATTAATATATATGTTATTTGTAATGAGTTAATTTTAAATAAATAATTATATATATATTAAGAAAAGAAATATACTCTTTATCAAGGAATTTAGACTTCTGTGATCCATAACAATTGTTTAGAGAATTTAATTATGTGATTTCGCCGAAAATTCTCTAAACAAATATACTCTTATTATATATTAATGGAGTAATTAAAATAATACTGCATGGTTATTCAAACCCACCTGATCCCAAATCCTCCACGTGGAACGACACATGTAACAAACATCACAACGCTGAGGTCATTAAGAGATATATGCCAAGCGATATATTATAATAAGACCAAGAGAAAAGAGGTGCAAGCACGACAACGTGAAAGACGAGAGACGGAGAGGCTGTCTAAGGCAAGACGAGTTTAAAAAAAAAAAACTTAATAGGTTGCATGTGTTAACCTTAATACATTAAGGTTATTAAAATTAGTGCTTATGTTTAACAGAAGTGATAATATACATATATACTAACATTAGCAACCGATGTTGCAAAGTAAATGCCGTAAGGCATAACTATGGGTTTTAAGGCATAAATATGGGTCTTAATGGGATATCTTTTTTATGAATCATTGATTGCTCATAGATTCTGGGGTCATAGGATGCCGAGGGATGAGCTGCTTCTGAGTAAGAGGATTGAGAATGAGAAGAGAAATCACATTTTTTATATGCAGTAGCACTTATTGCACCCAAATTTAGGAGTTAAAAAACCTCATATCCTTGAAAAAGTTCTACTTCAAAATAGGATGCATTGTCTGTGATTATGCCTATGGTGGTCATATAAAAAAACAACAAAGAAAAGCCTCAAAGATTACATAATGGCTTTAGATCTCAAATGGACTTGATAATCTTCATATAATGGATTTGGTGTATTTTGCATGCCACAATACTTAGGATTGAAGCATAGACCTGTTTGACTATACACATAGTGAGACTCATTTACAATCTATATCAGAGGAATCATACCCAAGGCCTTTCCAAATTCAATTACTATTTATAATGTTGTGCCATTAATATTGCCAATAAGTGTTGGAAAAAATTATGTTGTCACATGAAAAATTATGCATCTCAAACATAGCATTTAAAGTGCAACAAAACTTGTTTTTAATTTGATTGAAGTTCCATTTGCATCATGCAATCAAATTGTTATCTATAAAACCCTATCCCTGTCGTTAATACAAAATCACATCATGATGTGATTTACATTGTATATATGCTTTTTTAACCTTTAATTACTTTATCTAATTTCTCTTTTTAAAGTTGATGTCAAATTATATTATGTTATGTGGACATGAAATATTATATTTTATTTGCAACCCATAGTGAGTGAATTCTTTGTAATATCAAGAACAAATCTACTTATCATACTAAGATTGAGATTATTGATGTTTTATAAAAAAATTAATTTATTAAAAATAACTCAACATGCATATTCATTTTTCATTTTCATTTTATATTATACCAAATATTGCTTTTTAAAATTTTAAATTTTAAATTTGATAATAAATGTTTATTAGCTTCTATCAACCCATATGTTAAACTATTCCAAAATAAATAAACCTAATTAACTGAAGTACTACAAAAAGTTTAGGGTTTAAAAAATTTGCATTCCTTGAAATAGAATTTTGTGAAGTAAAATGAACTACTTGCGTTTAGTTACTTCTTGATGACTTAAAAAAGAATACAACTGTTCGTTTAAATATTAATCCTCATAATAAGGTCACATGGCAATAAAAACCATACTTATAAAGAATGAAAACCATACTTATAAAGAATGACAGACATCTTGATGACTTAAAAAAGAATGCAATTGTTTGTTTAAATAATTAATCCTCATAATAGGGCCACATGGCAATAAAATGTTGGAAGATATTAATTCCAACTACTCTCTATTAATGCAGTAGCTAGATTAATCTAGAGGAATACAACGAATGTTTAGAGTACAGGTTCGGTGGGTCATCAACTATAGTTGGCGTTGAGCGGCTACAGTCAGCGGATTTAGGTAGATAATAAATAACCGTAGGTGAATCGCTGTAATGAGTTTTGTATAAATGTATGTGCCTTGTAATGTAATAAACAAGCTCATTTTATGAGTCTTCCAGTTTCTAATTTTTTATTATATATTTTCTATATATCTAAATAATTGTAGCGATAATCAAAGGTTAATTTTCACTTTTTGCCCAAACAAAACTGCCCAAATTCTAAGTTGGTTAATAATGTGATGGAATCCCAAAGTCTCCAAAATAAGTAAACACTACCATAAGCCGTCGGTGTACGGTTCGGCATTCTAAAGTAGAAATTTATTTAAAACCAATCATAAATATCTTCGGAAGAAAAAAACTGGGAGATTTATTTAAAAACTAATCATAAATAACGTGGGAAAACCAACTGAATCCAAGTGGACGGATATGCCCAGGACCCATGATAAGGACAGATGGTGTGAAAGGAATACTAACAAACTTCGATGGACCGTCCCCACTTCGAAAGAGCACATCTTTGTTTTCTTTTCTAGTTCCTCACTAATCATCCGTGCCAATTTTCTAGGTTGCTAACATAAAATAAAGTACCAATTTTCCCAAGATGGGACAATAAAAACAACAGCAATTTTAATATCTATGTGGCCCTCAAAAAATCAACTTTTGTCAGCTTAAAATAAGCTTGCTACTTGGTTATTATATTTTAATCCTTTCAACGAAAAAATAGCCATTAAAAAAGGCTAAAAGCTGATTATATTTATAATCTTTTTAAATAGACTACGCGCTAATTATATTTTTAATCCTTTTTAAAATGGAAAAAGGACAAATCATGCCACACCTATTTTCGTGGGGTTGCTGGAGCTCCCCACAGCTCCAACTACTTGAGCATACCCAGCCACCATGTAATAAAAGAAACCTTGATAATATCATAAATGTATATCAATTACATCTTGAAAAATAAATCTCTATTCACTTAAGAATTTCCGCAACTCTTTTTTTCATTTTATATTGATATATAATGTATATCAATTACATCTTGAAAAATAAATCTCTATTCACATTAAGAATTTCCGCAACTCTTTTTTCCATTTTATACTGAAAACTGTATATCAATATCTTCTGGACATTACAGCCGCCTCTTTTCACATTAAGATATTCGGAACTCTCTTTTCCATTGTATATTGAAAATTGTCCATTAATATCTTCCAGACATTACAGTATATTACAGCCGCTTAGTGAAGCGGCCAGAGGATTGATTCACTATATTTCAAAAAAATTCTAACGACTCCTTGAAAAGGAGAAAAACTAGAAGTGACCATGGTGGCATCACTGAACATATATCACAAAATGTAAGGGCCGTCAAAATTGTCTTGCAGGTTTGTCCAGCCCGCCCGTGATACATCTCCATCTTGTGGTACCATAGCAGCTTGTGAGAACATTCACAAAAAAAAAATAAGCAAACAACACTTGCTAGAACCAAACCATGTAACCAGGACTCTGCTTCCGACAAATTCAGCTATTTATTCAAAAACAATTCGTGCAGGTAGAAATGTTCTAAATTTAAATGAAGTTTCTGTGATCAGGAGATGTTAGGATGGGCAAAGTATGTTCGAAACAGTGAGAATTTCGAACTTCTAAATAACACTAACTTCAGTTAATTTTGAAATATCCAGTTAATTTTGAAATATCTTCATAATGTTCTGGCAACTATTTCAAAATTAATTGGAGATTTTCTGTGATCAAATGTTTGAATTCTCAACGTTTTGAACATCAAACTGTGATCAGATGTTTGACCTAAGAAGATTCAAACTGGGTGAGAAGTGTCATGCCACACCTATATGCAAAAATTAACGAATAACTTGAACTCAACACTTGACCTAATCCAAGCAAAAATTTAGAAATTCAGGAACTCACAAGTCTGTTCTTACCAATCAACATAAATAAATTCACTCTATGAGAACATCCTTCAACGCTCAAGCTCCAGGAAGATGACGACACCTGGCAAATTCCTTCATCTACCAACAGGACCTAAGAAAAGCCAAACTTAGCACCCACTAAAAAATTTTCATTGGAAATGTTTCAACTATATTAAACTCCCCCTGATATTCGAGATGAAGCAGATGCAAAACTGGAGCAGGAATTCATGAAATTATTTTTCTAAGGGTTGCGAACAGGTATTCTGTTGAGGAACACTGCCGGTCTCCTCGTCCGCACCGCTTAATTCCCTGCATTCCATTGTTACAGGCTACATAGATATGATTAAACAGTGTAGCAGCTATGAGAACTTGTACGCCTGCCAGAATCAAATAAAAGATATCAGTGTCGTCTTCAAAAAATGGAAATTTGCAAATACACAAGTTATATAAAAAACATCACAAAAATCTGGACATGAAAGGTATATCTCTGACAGAGCCATAAATAATCCTGCACAACACATCCTACACACTAAGGAAAATGGGCACCGAAATTCCTCGCCATTTCCAAAGGATTTCATGGCAATAAACTGAATAGATGCTTCAGTCACATTTAAGAGGGAAAAACAGCTGTGTAAATAATTGAAAACAATTTTGCAAAATAAGGTGAAATCCCAACTATATATAGCTAAGACAATAGTGAAGGAAATACGAAACCGTAGGAAACAACGTTTATGTAAAAACATTACTTAAATTGAAGTAATGAAGCAGGTTAATCTAAATAATGGGTCACATTCATGTTTGAATACAAAAAGACTTGAAAAATCCGTTAACAATAACTAGGAGCTGACAGAGCACACTTGTTTTAAGCAAACATCAATTTATTAAAACCCTCGTTCCATGTACTACCATGTAGATAAAGATAGCAATTGACAAACAACCATTCACAAAGAAATCCTTTAGCAATCTCACGGGGAATGAACTCTTAATTTTAGCTTCGTTATTATTTAAAATGAAAAGCATTTAGAAAAATAAATTTCATTATGGTTTTTTTTATTTATGATTACTTGTTCATTGCTAAGCTAGTAGATCATGAAGCAACAGAGGTCAGATTTGGAATCAGGCCATGAAAATGTTCTAATGCATGAAAGTAACTGTACAAAGAGAAAGCTTAAAGAGTTCTAGTTACAAAATTCTCCATTGCATTACGTTTGCAATGCAGAGTTATCACGGCGTTTTTCAGAATAATAACTGAGAGTCTTCTCCCTGTCATACTGATAAAGATCATCTAAAAAATCTTCGGAATGCAGTGCTTCCACCACTCCATTAAGACATTGCTAATTAAAGAGAGTCTAGATTATTCATAGCTTTTAAATCAGTTAATATCCATAAAATCACTGGGTTGGCTGCAAATCGGAGCCATGCCACAAAATGAACGCTCAAAAGGCGATTGATGGTGATGCGTAAAAGCATCTCGCCTGCACTTAGAAGCGCGGCCACCTTCAGTAAAGTCTGACTCGGCTCTCCTACGGGCCACTCCTCTCATTGCCTGCTGCTCTACTGCCGTTAGGGGGAAAACTTGACGACTCACTCTGCAAATACAACTGTAGTTATCATACACAATTTTCTGGTTGCAATTTTTGTCACAAATATGAGTGCTTCCGGTTAATTTGCACCGGTAAATGTTAGCCCAAACATGTTCAATATCACATTTTCTATCACATTTATGAGTGATGACATCTTCCTGCTTGTTCAGCAGGCTCGACAAATACACAACTGTTGTTGGCTCTTCATTCATCACCGGGGCTTTACCACATATGAGAGCATCAAGATTGTGGGAGAGCAACCGATTAGCTATCCAAAGCGAAATGCACGGCAAATAAAAACGTTTGAATCCCGAGGGAATTTAGTTTGTATGCAACCGTCATGGCATTCAAATCAATGGATCATCTTAATTCAATCGTCTAACAAAAATATCTAACGGTACAAATTATGACACGGAGGCATTTAGGATAGTTGATCTCAGAGGGAACGCCTTACGGCGTAATTAATATTAAACAATATAATGGACACCATTTAATTCATGTAACCCATTAACATAAAGTATATAATGGGTTCAGGGTATAATTAATATTTATGGATGATTATAATTTTTATTAGAAAAATAAGATTTATACGAT
>APFE031496290.1:49962-63462 GCA_000404065.3 Pinus taeda
GCATTTTAAAATAAAGGGAAATGCATGGATATATGTAGTAGTGATTTCTTGATTTTTTCTGAATGCTTATGCAATGTTGTATTGCTAAATGTAACATTCAAACTTGATTCGCTATAGGGGAGACCATGGCTCCTAAGCGTCGAAGAAAAACCCAAGACACCCCTGAGGTGGAAACCCCACCTCTCGCCACTACAGAGATTGGAACCCCAGCCGAGCAAGCTATATTACGTTCCCTTGGGGAAGTGACAAATATCTTTAAGGATTGGGTCACAAGCCAAGGACAAGGCCAAAGAAATGATCAAGGTAAAGGAGGAGAGTTGGAAAGAAAACAGAGGCAAGACCTAAATTCTCAGTTCAATGTCAAAGATGGACAAACAAACCTTAATATTATGAAAGAAGTCCAAAAATCCAAATTACCAGAGTTCACAGGTCGAGAGGGGGGTTCAAAAGCAGAAGTGTGGGTAATTGGTGTCAAAAGATCACTTAACTTTAAGGCATACACTTCAGGGGAAAAGGCCCAAATATCAATGAGTCTACTAAAAGGAGATGCTCTATTATGGTGGGTAAATGAAGAAACGAAGATGCAAGTCACCCCATTGCAAATTGGGAAATGTTTGAGGAAGCCTTCCAAACCAGGTACCTATCAGAGGAGTACAAACACCAACAAGTAGGGGCTTTCCATGTGGTGCGACAAAATGGTAGATCTATTGAGGACTATGAAGCTGAATTCTATGCGTTGGTCCATCACATGGAATATATGGCTAATGATAAACGTCAAGCTGAATGATTCTTGCATGGACTTGATCCCTTGGTTCGAGCAGAAGTTTCCATGTGGAAACCCACCACTATGGCAGCAACCACTAGTTTAGCCAAACAAGTCTTGAGGACTATAAATATGAAAAAGAGAATGGTGGTTGATGGAAATACAGGGAAGGAACACCCCACAATGAGGGTAAATAGACTAGGGGAGCACCCATATGGATTCTAGGGAAGACAAAACAATGTTTCCCAGATCGCTAGTGCAACTTCTGGGCTGCCTCCGAGAGGATGTAGGGGTTAGCCCTACTTGAGAAGAACTAATGGTGGGGGTAGAGGATTTGGTGGCCAAGGACAGGTACAAAGTGAGAATTGAGATCAAGTAGAATGTTGGCAACGTGGAGGCCCACATTATAGAAGGGATTGTCCAAGGTATCAAACTGGGATTAAACAAAAACGACACAAAGCAAAAGGAGGAAGACAAGAGAACCCACACCGAATTCATGCAACCACAAACCATCACTAGGTCGAGCACCAAGCCACAATGGTGGAGTCCGTAGGTATGATCAATAACATCCCTCTATCTATGTTAATTGATCCAGGTGCCACTGATAGTTTATTTCTCCTTCAACACTACTTAGATTTGGATTGACAGCTCATGAGCAAAGTAAATTTAGAATGGTAGAAATGGCATCAGGCTCTCAACAAACAGTAATATCAATGGTAAGAGATTGCAGTGTTAACATTGGGCGGTGTGATACTAAGATGAACATGTATAGCACGACTCTAGGGACTTATGACTTAATTGTAGGAATGGATTAGCTTGAATCTCATCAAGCTATAGTATATTTCTATAATAAGACAATTCTCCACAAAAATGATCAGGGAGAAACCACAGTAATAGAAGGCATTAAACATGATGTTACGTTGCACCTCATATCAGCCAAGAAGGTTAATAAGTATATGAGGAAAGGATGCAAGATTTATGTAGTAGAGATGGTTCGCGTTGACGAGAAGTCCTCGGATAAGTTGCACCCACTACTTTCTGAATTTACAGATGTATTCCCTCCAGAGCTACCAGGTTTGCCTCCAGTTCGAGAAATTGATTTCTCCATTTCTTTGAAACCAGGAACAGAACCCATATCCAAAACACCTTATCGAATGACTGTCCCAGAGATTAATGAGTTGAGTATACAGCTTAAATAACTTCTTGATCAAGGATTCATCCGACCCAGTGTGTCACCTTGGGGTGCACCAGTGATCTTGTGAAGAAGAAGGATAGAACTCTTAGGTTATGTATTCATTACCAAGATCTAAAAAAGGCCACCATTCGGAACATGTATCCCATGCCTTGAATAGATGACCTCTTTGACCAAAAAAGGAGCTTCAATATTTTCCAAGATAGACTTACGATTAGGTTACCATCAACTAAGAATCAAGGAGGAAGACATACCTAAAGCAACATTCAGAATGAGATATGGACACTATGAGTTTATTGTTTTGCCATTTGGTTTGACTAATGCCCTGATAGCCTTCATGAACTTGATGAATAGTGTCTTCCGAAGTTATCTAGACCACTTTGTCCAAGTTTTCTTGGATGACATCCTCATTTATTCCCGCAATGAGAAGGAGCATCAAGAACACTTGAGATTGGTACTTCAATGCCTTAGAGAACATAAGCTATATGGGAAACTTACTAAGTGTTCCTTCTTTGAGAAACAAATTCAATATCTAGGCCATACCATTAGTGGGAAATGCATTGCAGTGGATCACAACAAGATTGAAATTATAATGGATTGGCCTACTCCTCGGAATGTCAAGGAAGTACGTAGCTTTATGGGGTTGGCAAGCTATTATAGAAGATTTGTAGAAGGGTTCTCACAGATATCTAGTCCCGTCACCCACCTTCAAAGGAAAGGGGTTAAGTTTGAATGGACAAGTGAGTGTGAGAAAGCACTTAATGAGCTAAAACAATGATTAACAACTACTCCAATATTAAAGGTACCCAACATAGACAAGGACTTTCGTGTATGCACGGATGCATCAGGAGAAGGATTAGGTGCAGTCTTGATACAAGATGAAGGGGTTATCACTTATGCTTCACGTAAACTCAAGACCCATGAAATTAATTATGCTACACATGATTTGGAATTAGCAACAGTTGTAATGGCCTTGAGACTATGGAGACATTATCTGATGGGGAGTCAATTTGAATTAAGAACAGATCATAAAAGTCTTGAATATATCTTCACCCAAAAGGACCTTAATGCTCGACAATGACGTTGGAATGAGCTATTTAGTGAATATGATTTTAGGATATCCTACATCAAGGGGAAAGAAAATAAAGTTGTAGATGCTTTAAGCAGGAGACCTAGAGTTCATTCAATATTGTCATTGAATATAGACTTGAGAAGCCAAATTCTAAACCACCTAGTAGGGGACCTGCAATGCCAACAAATAAAATTTGCCTTATAAGAAGAGGTACTAGTGGTAACTAGGTGGGAAGGATACACCTTAGATAATGATGGATTGCTACGATATAAGGGTAAGATGTACGTCCCGGGTGATGATGAACTTCGGAAATTAATAATGAAGGAAGCCCACCAAGCTCCATATGCTGCACATCCAAGAGTCCAGAAAATGTACGCGGATTTAAAACAACTATTTTTCTGGATAGGAATGAAAAAGGATATAACACAGTTTGTGGCCCAATGTTTAGAATGTCAATAGGTTAAAGCTGAACATCGACACCCGAAAGGTATTTTACAACCCCATGATATACCATAAACTAAGTGGGAAGTTGTTTCGTTGGATTTTGTTGCAGGCTTACCTATGACATCCCAAAGACATGACTGCATTATGGTTGTTGTTGATAAATTAACTAAGAGTGCTCACTTCATTCCAGTTAATACCACCTTTAAAGCACCAACTATTGCTCAAATTTTCCTAAAAGAAATAATTCGCCTTCATGGAGTGCCCCAAAAAATAATATCTGACAGAGTTGGAAAATCCTCTTACAATCTATGGGAACACAACCAAACTTTAGTACTACATATCACCCAGAGATAGATGGGAAAACAGAAAGAGTAAACTGAGTATTAGAGGATATGCTAAGAATGTATGTCATGGATCAACAAAACCAATGGGAGAAATACCTTCCCTTAGTGGAATTTTCATACAACAATAGTTATCACAGTTCAATTCAAGCATCTCCGTTCGAAGTATTGTATGGAAGACCATGTCGTACTCCATTAAGTTGGGATCGATTAGAGGATCGAGTCATGTTGGGATCTGAAATGCTCCACGAAATGGAAGAACAAATGGCCACAATTAAGCAGAGGCTAAAAGAAGCCAGGGATCGCCAAAAAAGTTATGCTGATGCAAAGAGAGTTGATACAAACTTTAAGGAAGGAAGCCAAGTTTTTATTAGAGTCAAACCCTCTAAAAGTCCCTTTAGGATTGTAAGGGAACAAAGTTATCCCCTAGATTTGTTGGGCCATTCGCGATCCTAGAGAGGATTGAACCAGTTGCTTATAAGCTCGAGTTGCCATTCAACCTAAGAAGGATGCATAATGTGTTTCATGTTTCTATGCTTAGAAAATATGTACTTGACCCATCCCATTTGTTGAAATTAGAAAAATTGCAGGTTTCCGAGGAGGGAGTCCTTCAGGTCAAACCATTATGTATACGGGACTGCTGGGTTCGTCGGCTCAGGAACCGTGAGTTTGAGCAAGTCAAGGTCCAGTGGGACTAATATAGCCCAGGGTCAGCTACCTGGGAAGATGCAGATGTTATTTTTAATGAATTTCCTTATCTACTTGATTAAAACTGTGTGGTGAACTAATTAGGAGTGCTTACTTAACTAAGATAGATAATTTTATGGAGCATCTAAATCATGTCTTAATGTTTAAATTTTATGATACATCTAAATCGTACACTATGATTTTAGTTATAGTTTAATTAATTATTATGATGTTGAGTATAATGTTGGATGAGGTTTTGTGATATGATGGTATGAGGATAATGATGCACATGTGGTTCTTATAATTGTTACAATAGTGATGATGTATGATTATGATGATGATGATATGCATAGGGATTATGATGTTATGTTGAGGTATATTGACATGTTCATTTACTACGTGATGATAGGTATTTAATGTTGAATGTTTATGTTATAAATTTGGATGGATATTATGATGTGACGCATGTGGTAATTGTATGTAGAGTTATGACCTGCATAATTTTGTGATAACAATGATGTTATGTTCTCATGATGACATGTAAGACTTGACATGTGGATTATTTTCTATGATACTATGATTATAACTAATTCAGTGGTTGCATGTTGAGATGTGGTGATTGACAGGAACTCCACAAATGGGCCGAGAGGGCCGGTTTATTTGATGATCTCATGGGAGCCATACTTGAGAGGGAGACTATGTAACACCATATGGGCTGGGGACAAACTCAATCAACACTACATATGCCAGTGGTTCCTTTTATCTTGTATAGCTCTTGATGGATAGCTCTTGAGGGGCTATGGGACCATCTTGAGGAGGCCAAGTGCCTGATATTGTAGGTTAGGTGCCTAGTATTGGATTGGGATGCCAAAGTCTAGTGGGGGTGTAAAGACTTCGATGCCTGGGGCTGTGCGCGTTAGTAGTTGTGGAGGGAGTGGGCTAGCCTTGCAAGATGCCCAGAGTCATTGAGTACTGTACTGGATGTCTGCCTTGGGGCAAATGAGGTCTGAGTCAGGCGCGAGCCTTGGGGCCAACCTTGGACTAGGATACAGACCGGGGAGGCTTATGCCTGGTTCCAAAAGTGGGAAAAAAGATAGAGATTTCTTGAGATTCCCCCGGGTGTTGTGAAAACTTTCGATTCCTGCTGGTTATACTAGTTCAACAGAGGGTGTAGGGCAAACAAGAAGTAATAAACAACTAAATAAATAAAATGTTAAATAATTCAACTTAACTTTGGGACGAAGTTCCTTAAAGAGGGGGAGTATGTAATGTCCCCTAATAATAATAAAAATAAGAAATAAGAAATAATATAATTAATATAAAAATAAGAAATAAATGATAACAATAAAGAAAAGATAATAATAAATAAAATAATAAATAATGAGAAAAAAAAATAATAAATAAATAATAAAAATATCAATAACAATACTAGAGTTTTAAAATAATATAATAAAAATAAACTGTAAAAATAGTTAAAAATAAGTAAAAGTTATCAAAAGTAAAAAAAAGAAAAAATAAGAAAGAATTATATTAAAAGAATTACTAAATAAGTTAAACGTAAAAAGAAAGAAATAAAAGTTGCATGTTGACACATGGAGTGTGTGCATGCGGTTCCCCTTCCAATGTTTGCTCTATTTAATAGACGACGAGGAGGATGAGAGATCATTCCATGATTCCATCATCAATTCTCTTGGGAGAAAAGTGTTGTGAGACAAATGATTCCCTGGGAGTAGTACGTTGATTAAGGGCTCGGGGATGGCCAGTTGTAGCAAGATTTTGTGCAACTAAGCCTATGGTTGGGTGGAGAGTCATCCCCAAAACTTTGTTGCAGTTAGTAGGATTCAAATAGAGTTCAACTCCGAAATCACAAGTAAGGAATATCATTGACACAGGTAAGTTGTCTCTGCTCATATTTCTGAAATTCGATGTTAAATAGTTGATAAATTGCGTGTTGATTATAATTCACATAATTAATCTAATTAGTTGCATGTTTTAATTTTGAGGTTGTTACACCTTGGTATGATCTCCTAGACTCCATCATTCATTATAAATTTATATTCTTCATTCATGGCATCCATCCACTCATGGTGATTGATAACTTTTTCAAAAGTGGATGGCTATGCTTCAATTAGTTTTTTCATGTACGTTGCATACCCATAATATCGTTTGGGTTTACTGCTTTCCCTGAATGTACCTTGAGCTGCTCCATGACCTTCTACATATAGAAGTGTATACTTCAACTAGTTAGGTATTTTTTTAGTTTCGGGAATTACCAGAGGTTGTATTGGTTCACAGGGGCCTTCATGTTCATGGTTCAATTCTTCTTCCTCCCTAGTAACTTCTTCTTTGAATATTGGAAGTTCTTCATCATCAGAGTCCATAAGGAGATCCTTTGATTTCTTAAATGTAATAATTTCGTCGAATATCACATCTCGACTGACTGATATTCGATGTCCTTCCATTATGTAGATCCTATAGGCATTAGAAGAGTTATTGTAGCCCACAAAGCTCCCCTTCATGCCATATGGATCCAACTTCTTTCTTTTTTCCTTAGGCATATGTATGTAGACAGTACAGCCAAAATTTCGAAGATGTTTTACGGTTGGTTTCTTCCTAGTGAACACCTCATTGGGAGTCTTGTTATCTAGAGACCTATGAGGACTTCAATTTTGTATGTATACTTCTGTCTTTGAAGCTTCACCCCACAAAAATTTTGGTATGTCTTGATCATATAACATTACTTTTACACTTTCTTCAATGGATCGATTCTTTTGTTCTGCAACTCCATTTTGTTCGGGATTATATGGGACTATCTGCTCCATCTTAATCCCAAAATCCTTACAGAAATATAGGATTTCATTTTATGTATATTCTCCTCCATTATCGGATCTTAATATCTTGATTCTTCTTTCTCTAAGGTTCTCTACTTCAATGTTGAATTCTTGAAATTTTGTAAATACTTCATCCCTGGATTTCATTAAGTAAACCCAAGTCTTCCTTGAATGATCATCTATAAATGTGACATAATATAGATTACCTCCAAGTGATTTAGGAGTCATAGGACCACAAACATCAGAATGAATAAGATCCAAGATTTATTTTGACCATGCAACACTGCTTCCAAATTCTCTCTTAGTGTTCTTACCTAATGAACATTCTTTGCATACTCCTTCGTGATCTTGTTTTAGTTTGAGGATTCCATATATTATTGAACCTAGAGTTGGAAGGATTTTGAAATGGATATGTCCAAATATTCTATGCCAAAGTTCACATGGGTTGATTTCAATGTGAACCAAAGCTTGAGCAAGAGGAGATATCAACCTGTAAAGTCTTCCTTCACGAATGCCAATTTCTATTGCATTTTCTATGCTTTATTTCTTATTCCATACTACAAGTTTTGCATCGATGAAAGCCACTCTATCACCTTTATCTTCTAGACTTGAAATGGAGAGTAAGTTCTTACGCAAACCTCGAATAGATAGGATGTTGTTGAGATGAATATTGCCTCCATTCTCCAGCTCTATTGAGGTTGATCCAATTCCTCTTATAGGATAGCTCTTATTATCTCCAAGTTCTATGGAGTAAGAAGGTTTTCATTTTGATAATGTATTTAGTTTCTTGTGATGACCATTCATGTGTCTTGATGCACCACTATCGATTACCCAAATGTTCTCATCTTGAAATGTGCCAGTGAGTGCTGAGAAGAGTTGTTCATCCTTGTCTTGGTCACTTCCTTCTTTGGAGTAAATAGAAGATTCAATGCTTCCTTGATACCCTTCCTGAGATGGCTTTCTACCTTTAAACAACTCTTGAGGAACTTCTTTAATGTAGTAGAGATCTTCATAAGTCCTTTAGCGAACCTTATCTTTAATACCATGTTGAGAAATCTGTAAGGCAATGATTAGAGTGATTTCTCTTTCCTTGATAACTGCTTGTGATGTATTTTTAACTTTTTTATTACTTATTAACTTCTTTACTTATTATTATGTTTGTATATCATCAAACAACTACCAAAACAAGAATAAAAAGAACACAAAATATAGCTTGCAAGCCAAGGCCAAAACCTCTCCAATTGAGAGGAAAACCTGCAAATCTCTTCTCTTCCTGATCGATTCTTCAATTGAAAAAGTCCAATAACTCTAGACCAAGACCAATAATCTACAAGACCAAGTCCAACCTTTCTAGATGATGTGATTACCTTGAACAAGTCAAACCCAATGAAATCTCTTCCAGTAGCACAACTTCGATCCCAAGTTGCAGAATTTCTGCCTCCACTATAGACCTGGAAGCCTTCCAAGGATTCCTTAGAACTTTGCTTGGATTTCTCTGAATTTATGGAGCTTGAGGATGGCTTATTGTGACCTTCACTTTACCTTCTTTCTTTCCCTCCTTCAAGATTGAACTTGTAGAGAAAAACCCTAGATCTGCTACAAAAACCCTAGCCTTCCTTTGCACGTGTGAGAGAGAAATAGCCGAAAACCAAGTCTTATTCATCCTCTCTTTCTTTTCTTCCTTATTCTTCCTCTTCCTTCACTTAGACAAGTGAGAGAGTGAATGTGCTTCAAGGAGGTTGAGTTTCCTCCTTTATATAGCCTCTTCAAGGTGGACGCGACTCTTCATTTTAGGCCAGCTTTTTCTTTGTTAGGATGACTTGTTCTTGAAGGGTATTTTGACAATTTTAAAGATAAAAATAATTTTATTTACAAGTTGCAATGTTCCTAAAGGGGTCTTCAACTTATGACAATGAATCTTTTGACTTCTTGACCTAGGACAAACCCTAGAAGCACTCAATGGGTGATTTACCTATAAAATAAAATACCTTGAGCATGAAACACATGCTCTAATCATAATAATAATAATAATAATTTTCTTTCATTTTACAACTTATAAGAATCAAAAAGTACATTTCATATTTATGATGAACGAACCTAGTTACACATTTTTCAACACATGCTCTTAACTAGGGAGGTATTCATAAATGGTACATGGACATTCTCAATTTGAATAGATCTCGTAAGAAGAGTCAGATTGGTAACCCATTTGTTTAGCACCATATCAACGATCATTGTCACATAGCAAGGCCTTGACTAAGAACTCTATCTCTCCACAAGATCAGATCACAATGCTTGCGAGACCAATGATTTATAGACACCATCATCATTGTCTATCAATTTACATACCCCACCCAAGTGTTCATAGCGTATGACCATCTTTGGAATATTCTTATCTTGGATAGCTAGTCCTCAAAGAATATCAGTCCATGACTATTCTTATCTTCGATTCCCTACCTCATCCTCAAAGAGTATCAAATTGTATCTCAAATACAAAATATTCTTATTAGGAAGAGATTTCATCAATATTTTAGCTACGTGCTCATCGATGGAGATATATTGTAGCTGCAACACACCATCTTGTACTAGATTATGAATGTAGTGATACTTGTTGTTGATATTCTTTGTTTTTCCAAGAAATACTAGGTCTTCAGACAATCGTATTCAACTGGTTTTATCACAATGTATCACTATAGGGTCCATTGGTCCTTCAAATAGGTCTGATAACAACTACCTTAACCAAAAAAATTCTTTGCTTACTTCACAGGCTGCAATGTGCTCAACCTCAACACTACTCAAAGAAACCATATCTTGTTTTCTGCTCATCCATGAGAGCATGGAGGATCCCAAACTAAAAAATCCTCCCGTAGTGCTTCTTCCATCATGCTCCCTGTCTCCCTAGTCAGAATATGTATATCCAATCAAGTGGACATCATTCCTCTTATCATATTTTAGGCAGTAGTGGATTGTTCCTTACAGATATCTTAGTATGTATTTCATTGTTATCCAATGATCATGTTTTAAAACCCTCCTCCCACATTTTCCTAAGTTAACCGGTCTACTGGGGTAATGAGAGGCTATTACAATCTGATTCAATTCCCCATGTACAATTAGGTAAGTAGAACCAACACAACACAACCAATCTGACCTTCTGCACATGTCATAGAACCTAAATGAGCCAACTGACCCTTCCAGGTTATCAACCCCTGATACAACTTGGCACTTCACTACCCTAGAGGCTCAATCATTCCCATGACATGGGAATGCATGCGGCTGGGGCCCTTTAGTCTTTCTCATAGCTTGGGAATGCAAGCGATTGGGGTCTTTTTAATCTAGTTTGGAGCCTGTGACCCCATATTTTGTGCCACCTTTTCAGGGCCAAGAATTAGGCCATTGCCCAAAACTCCATGAAACCTTCAAGAATGAAAAGTAACATCAAAACATTGATACAAATGTAAATTTTTGAACAAATACTTGACTAGACCCCTACTAGACATGATAAGCATTTCATCAAACATGTCACGAAAATGTAATCCACAGGTCATAACAATAGATTTGAGCATAGGCGTCTCATGCTTATCTGATAATCTCTAAGAAGCATTAATGCCTTATCACCTTAGCTACATTATCTTCTATTAGGTTAAATATTCATTTTTCATTCATTTACAAATCAAAACATGATGAAAGCCATACATCATTATTGTGACAAGACATACTCATAACAAACATATAAACAACATAAATAATAAGGATACATCAATCATAAATGCCACATATGAATCAATACATTTGCTCATAAAATACCAAGGAAATGAATTCTTATTAATGGATACAAAATCCATGTTGGGTGTGGAGCCTGATTATCTTCTTTATTTAGAGGTATCGCATTGTTGGACCCTAGTTCCTAATGGGGTGGCAATGCCGCCCATTTAATTGTCATCAGTGGGGTAGAAGTTATCTTTAATTTAGGGGTTTTCCCCCTAGAAGACAAACCCTTGATTTATATGATGGAATCATATTGCGTTTGTATGTGTGTGTATGTGTATTCTGAGCAAGAAAGAGAGAGGAGACTGTGTGAGAGTGAAAAGGAAATTATAGTGGATATGTTGTAGGTTGTATCTCTTCATTTTGTTGGATAATATAAAAACAAGGACTTCTTGTTTCTCCATGGACCTAGCCCAAACCTGGTGAACCACACATATTTGTGTCTCTCTTGTTTTATGTGTTTTTGTTTCTACAATATTTTATGTGTTTCATTGCTCTATAATATATAATTTTATAACAAGCCAATCGAGTATGGGACTTCCATGAACCACCTGACCGTATATTTTCTTAATCAAATCTTTCTTTTAGCCAATCAACCTCGTGCCATATTCCAAGCATGAATGTGGGACTCATAACCAAAACTAAACTAGGGCTTCCCGAGGCTACACCACCACACCCTCATCAAAAGAACCAAGCTTTACCGCAATCCTCACTGGGTCACTAGGCCAAAACAAGCATGGATGCCACTAGAGTTTCTCCACCTACACCGTGAGGAATTTTCCTATCTCCTAGTCTCTAGGCTTTACCACAATCGACATTATGATTTAGGGATCACTAGGCCATAATCGAGAGACTATTCTCTAGGATTTGCCACAATCCACACCTGATCACTAGGACCTAACCGAGACTCCACCCTCCAAGATTTACCGTATATCCCATCCCAAGATTCCTAGGCCTAATGGAGAGCACCCACCTCTAGGCTTTATTGTATATCCCTCTATTCACTGGTTGAGGATTCCTAGGCCCACCGAGGCACACAATACCTGGCTTTAACGCAACCCTCAGTCCAGTTCAAGGGTTACTAGGCTAGTGGATTTACCACATTCCACGATTCGATTCAAGGACCACTAGGCCATGTGTTATTTTCTTTTGGAGATTCACCTCACTTAGCTTTGAATCCATCCCATAATCCAACTCAACCAAAACATGAGAACCCCATCACACCATGGCTATCTAGAAATGGAAAGGCAAGGCTTAAGAACACTGTCACACTCGGAAAAACCCATGCCAATGACACAAGATAACCAATATCACACATTCATAACCATGCATACCAAATCTAGAAAGGAAATCACACATGCAAATCGATACCTGCAAATAATCTCGGTTTAGTTGCTTGATCCTGCTCTTCCTTGCTTGATCTTTGCTTCCTCTTGCCTTCATTGCTTTCCTTGATCCAATGCTAAAGTGATCCAAGAAACTCTATGTGTCCAAGAGTGTGAGAGAATAGAGAGAGGGCTCCAAAAATGAACTGACAAAAGGTACCAACTGATCCTCAAAATCCTTTTTATTAACGAGACCTTTATTTTCTTCAATTTCCATTATTTTCCTTCATTTTCCTCCTCACATGCAACTTGCGACCTTTCACCTTCCTTTTCTCACAATTTCCATTATTTTCAAATGCCAAATAACGCCTCATGCCTTTACAAAGCCTTTTCCATTTCCTTTGCTAATTTCCTTAGCCATAATAAACCAAATGAACACCCACACTAAGATGTCTTGCCCAACATTTAGCTTGGAATAAGTGTCTCATAATTGTGGCTATTATTTTTCCTTTATTAACTTTTACTACATGGAATTTTCACCAAGACTGTTATAGAACCCTCCTATTATTAGGAAAACTAGTGTCCATTCAGAGCTGCTAGTCCCACTAAGATGGGTAGCTATCTTAGAAACAAACAATTTAAAGTCACTTGTGTTTTCCTTTATGAGAGAGAACCAGAGAGTACCAATCTCAGTCTTTCGCTTCGCTCCTTGCCTGTTTCCTCTCTCCCTTGATAGAACTTTCACCACTCCTTCCTCACTTGTCCTGCTTCAAAGAACATCTGTAGAGTCAAAGAAAAAAAATACCATCAAAGCATAGAGATCTATAACCATAAACAATATAGGATCAGATGTATATTAACCATACAAATGCATACAAAAATACAAGATTCAGAGATATACAAGTATATGGAGGAAAACTCAAATAGCTTTATTGATAGAAGTAGTAGAAGAGAGGATTACAAACAAGCTGTCTGATCCAGCGCCATCCTCCCAGAATGAAATCCCTCTTCACCTCATGAAAAGCTAGATCACCCAACAATACAATGCTTCACAGATAAACCAACAGCACTTCCTTACAA
>APFE031496294.1:3449-56022 GCA_000404065.3 Pinus taeda
TTATGTAAAATTCAAAGCTCTATATATGATATGAAGTGAAAGAAGGAAGCAAAGGAGCTTAAAATCAAAGCAGGAAGTTAACCTCATTTTGTTGATCATCATTGATGAGTACATGATAAGCATCAAAATGTCTCACATATGTTAGATAGTATAGATTTAGGGGTTTGACCATGTATAAGAAGAAGAATTCGTTGGATATGAAGTAGTGTAAAATCATGTACACTCATTACATTATTAGTGCTACATATATATCATATATATATATATATTAATATATTTCAAGTTTTAATATTAACTAATAAGTACTAAGGTATACATTATAATATATATCCTAATAATAATATTAAACCCACAATTATAATTATTGATATATAGTAATAATAAAAGAAGTGCCTAATTATAATTTATTATCTATATATATTCTTAATAAATACATATATATACTATCATTAATGTAAATTAATGAAATAGTCTTATAAATAGATTATGGAGACATATTCTATTAACTGAAACGGGAATTAACAAGAGGATTTGTCTAGGCTTTTAGTTTTTTTTTATTTTGTATTGAATTTCAAAATTACTATACTTCTAATTTTTATATTTCATTTGTGAATTACTATACACAACGCAAAGATTATCTATAATCTAATATATATATAATATATATATATATATATATATATATATATATATTATATATTATATATATATTGTGAATATACAAACTAGTTGCGACGCTTGTTGTCCTAGATTGTCGCCCCGTGAAAATTTGGAGTGCACCCTAGTTGTCTCAAAAAATAATGCCCCTACCCCTGTTATCACCAAAAAAATGATCATCTAGCCTAATTTACTAGATGGATCAAGGTACACCATGTAAAGCCAATTTTACCATAGTAAAATTGCTTTCCTATGAGAAATTACTTAATAAACCACATTTTTCAAGTAATTTATAGTGAAAAAGCATGAAGAATAATTAAATAAATCATTATTTATTTTATTCTCTTCTAATAATAATTAATTTAACCATTGTTTTATTCTTATTCCTTGTCATATTTGTCCCAATCATGAAAAATAAACAAATAAATCACTAATTATGATATTTTTGAGAAGAATAATTAATTATTATTCTTTGTTAAATTTGAATAAATCTCTTAGGAATAATTAAATAAATCTTTATTTGTTTATTATTCCTTAACTAATGCTTGAGATAATAAATAAATCATTTATTTATTTATTATTCCTAAATAAAACTTTAAATTCTTTTTCCCTCCTAAATAAATATAATAAAATATTCGAAGTGGTATTCCAAGAATGGGATCAATAATAGTTTATTATTTCTCATTATTCGAGCATAACTCAATATTTCGTTATAAATTGGAGGTTTTTCCATCCATTATTCACTTTAAATTATTTTCATTGTTGCACTCACTATTGTAACTCTCATCATATTCATTGCCACACATGATATTTTTGTTGGGTTTATGCATTGTAGAGAGGAGAGACCCTACAGAAGCCAATGATGTTTGAGGATAGCCAAGAACCCATCCCATAGAGGGGGATTGATAACATTTATTTGTTCTCTTCATAGGTGTTATTATAAAATTATTCTTTACATATATCATTTCCATTTGATGATTGGGGTCATTACTCTTTCTTTCATTGTTTAAGTATGATCGTAGCATAGATCAGAATTTTTGTAGGTTTTTCTTCTAATGATTAGCTCTGGATCTACAATGTTTAGCAGTAATTTCTATAATTGATATTATTTTTCATCCACAATATTAAGTGGATTCTTTTCGTACATCATTGAGAAGAAAACGCTACAAAAAATTGATGACTCCACTAGGTTTAATACTTCAGATACAGGAACTTAGGTGACCTTTGGTTTTGACATTAGTGTTTCTTTTTTTTGCAAACCTCTTAATGTTTCATGGTTTTTTAACCCTAGATTTCATAAATATCTCACTTCCGCAAGCTTTCTGGTCGTTTTCGCATGTCACAGGAACGAGTGGCGTCAAAGGTGACACTTTTTTACGAAATTTGCCGACTGGGATCCTCGAAACTGAAATCACAGTTTCAGCACAAAAATTGTGATCTAGCATTCAAAACTCACCTTTGAGTCAAAAAAGTGTAATCCATACAAGAAACAAGTTAGTACCTCGGACTTCTAGGTTTTAGGGCTTTTCTCAGATCTATTTCTGGGTTTTGTATAGAGCTTCATTTTGGGTGTCTAACCCTTTTATTATCCTACTTAGGCCTTGATGCACTCTCATTTACTCGTCGAAGTCGAATTTAGCCTCCCCTAGGGCTTCTAGTACACTTCCACCTTTCTAGGAGGAGTTTAGGTGAGTGAGAAGTTTCCGTTTTTGCAGCGCTTTCAGCCACATTTCCTAGATCTATAATATTTTGTTTTAGTTCTATTAAGATAGGTTTCTTCCATCTATAGTTTCACATTTAAACTTGTTTGGTCATTCCCTTAGGGTCCCATCGATTGCCCTAGGTGTTCCACCCATCTCCCTATCTTTTTGCGATGATCTTCCTCTCTAGTTTCTGGTGTTGCTACACCGCTTTCGAGAAGCTTAGTGTCACTTGATCACACAATCACACCTCAAGTGAAGGACGCTTGGTTTACACCACCAAGTGAAGGCTTAAGATAGTAAATTTACCTCACTGCATTAGAGACAAACAATATATTATTGATCTCCCTTCACCATTTCTATGTTCCATGTGTCCTTCCATCATTGCACCATCAAAGCATGTGTTGTGGAGACTATTAGGCATTCACCTCCAATTTCTACTTAGGCCTATTACCCGTCCGCATCGAGTTCAAGTTCATAGCCCTCCAACTCCCCATATTGACTCTTCTCCTTGTCATTTTGATTCCTCATCTAATTCCAAACCTCCTTCACTACATATCATCATGATGTCTCGACCGAGAGCTGGTGCAAGAACCTAAACTCATGTTGGCTCTCGTTCTATACTGATGGTCACATGAGGTGGAACAGTGTCAAGAACCATTCTAATAGCCCCCATGCTCCCATTTATGGCTGGGTTAAGTCTACTGGATCTTTATGAGTTGATAAATGACCCCATACACCATGATGTTCGTTGGCCCGCTATGCTAACTTAGCTTCCCTCACAAATCCCAAACTTTGATGGTATTGATGGAGAGGATCCTACCAACCATGTTTGATACTTCCACATGTGGTGTTTTTCCAACTCCATAACCGATGAATCCATTCATATTTGGCTCTTCTAATGCATGCTTACTAGAGACACCACAAAATAATATATAGGCCAGCCCTCTACCTCTCATTCCATTTTCGTGATGCATGCTAAATAATTCCTATCATATTTCCAGTTACCTCTTCGATACGACATTGGTACTGAGCTATTGACCACATTCCATTAATCCTCCACCAATTGCCTTTCTCACCATGCTCAAGAGTGGTGTTGAAGGAGGAGCACATGTCATGCCTTGTCTTTTGAATATCGTGTCTATCTATTGGTTTCTTAAGAGCCTTTTATCCCCCATTGGGAAAGGTGTCACATCCCATTTTCCTCAGACCTAGGAAGAAGCTCTTGAGACTCCTTTGAGATATGATCTAATTTATGCACAATCAGGTTATGTATATACCATGATTTGAGACCTCCCTTGTCTTGGAGGTGCCAATTGACTGGGGTCATCTCAGGCTGCCGACAGTATCGTCGGATCCCTGCACACACTTCTCCATATACTCAGCAGAGTTATGGCTATCCACATGGGGGCACTAGTTCCTCCAACAACTATGCTTATCCTACTATTAACATGTTTCTAGGGCCCCATTTCATTTTCCAATGGTTGCCGCTTCTTATGGACAACCTAGTGCTCCAACCCCTCAAGCATTAGCGGTGCAACATCCCATGAATCCTCAGCCCCAACAACCACTACCAACTTAGGGCTAGGTGTTTGCATAATTGAGTTATACCAATCGCCATAATTGAAATAAAAATAATAAGGGAAAGGTTAACAAGGGTAACCAACGTAACTACCCTAGTAAACCCTAGGGGAGCCAGCCTAACACCAACAACTAGCAACATGGTAGCCAACCCAGGAAAAACAAGGCTATTCTTACGAACAAGCCTTGTGCATGTTGTGGTGTAAATGGCCATTATACATATGAGTTTCCTCTTTTACCCCAAATGCAACAAATGTGGGAAGATCAAGCAGCTTGTTGATGTCAACAATCACCTCACGAACCTTTCGTCAACTACCGAGTCCAAAACCAAAGTATCTTTTGAGCCTCTTATGACACCAAATGGTCCCTTTCAAATCTCTCAACCTAAATTTGAGGCAACTACCAAGATCCCAAAAGGACCATTACACTGTAATGCGACTTCTAATAGAGCTACCAATACATAGAGTATAATAGACGAGTTGGTGCAATCATCTATAGCTATGTTGATGCTAGAAGTCCTCTAGTCATGGCCATACCGAATGAAATATCTACTAACTCCCTTGGGTGTAGTGGATCCTTATGACGATTATTTGATTGTCTTCCTATTTGATACATCAACATATCCCCCATTACCTTCAGTGGTCAATTTCGACATACCAGTTAGAGTTGAGATACCAGTTAGATACTAGTTGTTTATCCTAGATATAATTGTTTTCTTCAATATAATTTTTTGACCTAAAATTTTTTTGTCTCAAATTGTTTTTGTCTTAAATATAAAGTTTTTTCTTAAAATAGTTTTGCCTTAAACTATTTTTTTCTTAAATATAAATTTCTGTGTAAAATTATTTTTGTCTCACACTCTTTTTGTCTTAAATTTTTTAGTTAAGGAAATTCTATTGATATTAAATTATAAAGTAAAATAACTAAAATAAAAAGTGGGTTTTTAAGAGAAGATTTCTTGTCTTAAAAAATGTCTTAAAAGTGTCCTTCATGTAGTAATGTGGTTTGATAAAAGAAAGGTAAATGCATAAAAAGCTGGTGCGGGAGCATGAGACTTGGAGGGAAAACCTTCAAACTTATTCCAAACATCCAAAAATTCTACACGCAAAGGAGTGGGGTCCTTTAGCTGCCAATTTCCATGCTTTTCTAGTTTAAGATAAGATTAGAATTAAGAATAAAATCATGGTGTAATAATTATTTATGGATAAGTTGTAAAAAGTTTTATTCATAATTGCTTTAAATCACTCTATGTAAAAGGCATCCTTTTGTAGGGGATAAGGACTCGGAGGGCTTATCTATTATTTATAAAATGAAATAACAAGACACTCTAAGTTAGAGAGCCCGGAAGCCTTACCATCTGAAAAAAAGACCTCTCTCTGTGCATCTGATTTTATGGTTCTCTATTGAATGGTAACTGGATGTGTGTATCAATTTTAAGGCATTCTTCTAAGTTTGAATACCAATGAATTAAGGCATTCTTCTGAGTTTAAATACCAGTGTTGAATGTTTTCTTAAGTTTATCCCCATGAGATACCAATACTTGATTATATTGTGAAAACCCATCAAATAGGGACAACATTTCAGACCGAGAAACACACTGAAAGATGTGTTCCATAGAAGGGATAGGATAGTTATCCTTCTGAGATGCTTTGTTTAGGTCTCTGAAATCAATACATAGCCTAATGTCTCCACTTTTCTTTCTCAATGACACGAGATTGGCTACCCAGTGGGTGTGTCTGACCGGGAAGATGATTTTAGCATCCAACATCTTGTTAAGTTCTTTCTTCACCAATGGTTCTAGGCTTGGATGCATCTCACGCAGCTTTTGTTGGTAGGGCTTGGCCATCTTTCCCAAAGGGATCACATGTTGCATAACACTGTTATCAAATTTCTTTAGGTCTTCATATGTCCACGTAAAGACGTCCTTATAGTTTTTAAATAACATGACAAATGAAACCTTTTGTTGTGGAGAGCACCCAAGGTGCACATTGACATTTTTTGGGTCTTCTTTGGTCCCAAGGTTGACCGTTTCATACTTCATGGATGACCTATGCTTTTTGTAGTTAGTCAGCTTCTTGAATTTATCGTGCAAGTCATACAAATGCTCCATCTTAACAACTAATTTTGGAATCACATTAGGCTGATCCTTTTCCTTATCTTCCCTCTCATTCATAATATTTTCATGCTCCTTTTCATTAATGACTACGTTCTTAAATGTCTTCTTGTAGTACAAGAACTCAAGGATTTTCTCATCATCTTCCAACACCTACCAATTCGAGATGTTATCAGGCACACATGGTCTGAAAACCAATTTGACAGAACATTTATTTTTCTTCAATCTAAAATCAAGAAAAAGTTTAGCAGCCATATTAGCCATCATATCAGCATCTTGGTTTTTCCCTCAAGGTATTTATGTGATACTAAAAGAATCAAAATTGTCAATTAAGTCCCATACCTCATGCTGGTACCTTACCTTACTAGGTGTGGTGAATTGCAATGTATCCTTTTCTTTACATGATCTACTATTATTTGTGTGTCACCAAAAACTTTAAGATTTTTTACATTCATGTCAATGGTTTTCTTCAGGGATTGCAGCAGGCCTTCATATTCTGCTATGGTGTTGGTGCATGCAAACTCCAACCGGCTAGCCATCAAATGTTGGTTCCCTTACAGGTCGATGAGAATACTTCCAGCATCTACACCTTCAAAGCAGTTATAGCCATCAAAATAGATTGTCGAGAATATAACATCTAATGTTACATCAATTGAACTATTATCTAAGAAATTCGTCCTATCATCTACTATAGTACAGGATCGTTCATCAGTCGGATTATGTGATGGAATTTCCAACTATGTGTATGTCAAAGTTTCTTCAATTGTTTCTGCATCAAATTCTCCAAAATGGGCTTCTGTAGCATAAACATTGAAACTATAGTTCCCAAAGATGGAGTTGGTAAACATTACAGGTTCATTAGGATCATTTAGTTACATTACTACATACTTCATGTATCTTTCAGAGTCAACTCTCAACACATCACCTTTTCCCTTCTGAGGCAGCAAGAGGCGGGACCAATCAGTTGAGAAGTATCCATTGAGTTTTGCTGAACAATCCCTACTAAGCAACATTCCATAGGCTTCGGGTATATCAACTATCACTATATCAATGACTTATGTGTATTGTGGTTTAGCAGCCATCTAAATCCACACATCTTTCAATTCTCCAATTACTTTCACATTTTCCTTGTCCAATTGCATAATTTGGGTCCCAATTTTATTAGGTATTGCATGCAGTCTTTTCGCAACAACATAAGGTGTCATAGTGGATGACGCACTAAAATATACCAAGAAATTGTGCACACTCATGTTGAGGATTTAAAATGTGATAAGGAAAGGTATGGTCATGGATCTTGACTTTCTCTCTATCATGGTTGTATTGATATCTTGGGGCTTTTTATTCATTTTGGTTAGAGTGGCTTCCATAGCTGATGCCATTTGGGCTGCAACGGAGGTGTTGACAGGTTGTGACACTGACTTCTTGGTTGGTTTCTTGGGATGGTGGGAGCTTTGGAGTTTCTCTCATTTATAACTTTCCAGAGAAAATCTCTTGGCCGCGTTAATTTCAGCAAATCAAAATATGTGATATTAGACCTAGATTTCTTAAGATCATCCACAATATTGTAATCAATGTTATAAACAGGATAGGGTAGAGTAAACATACCTATTTTTCCATTCTTATATGGGAGTTTACCATCTCGAGTATCCTTCATTACAGTGGGAGATGCATTCTCCTTTTTTGGATGGTTTGCAATAGGGGTATTCTTGGATTGACCACCACGACTACTCCTTTCGACAAGAACTTTGGGAGCATGTGCTTTCACAGGGCGGGTATCTTTCTTGGTTTGATCTACAAGCTTCATCACACCTACAAGTGGCCCTTTGATTCTTGTGTGGATTTCATTAGTCTGGATTTATGCCATACTGTCTCCTTGGTCACCATCGTTCTCATTCGTATAGAAGTCCCACAGTACGTTGAATTGGGATTCTTCCTCCAAGGGCTCTTCTACTTGGTATTCTTCCTCGCCTTCCTGTTTTGGCTCTAGCTCCACTCTAGGATCTTCTTGGTTGAGGATCGATCCGATAAGAGCCAACTCTTCTGTGTTTAAATTCCATTCATTGGGTGGAGCAGGTAGTGCATGTTGACCATGCCCACCTTCTTTTTTCTTACGATAGAAAGGCTTGAAGGGCTTTCTATTGTTGTAGTCTCCTCCACTACCACCAGTACTCTCTCCATGATTCCTTTTCATATGGATGACTGTATTTGTTAGTTTCTTAATGATTTGATGCAAACTTTCCACATATGTGGTGTCCTTGACTTTGGTTTCAGCCCCTTCATTATCATTCCCATTATTCTTCTTGGATGCTTGAGAGGCTTTCCTTTCTCCAGTTGTATGGTGCCATGCCGTGAGACTGAGAATTTCATTACCTGCTTTTACTGCTTCATTGGTGCCACCTTGTAAGGTCTATGTGTTACTCCTTTTGACCCACATTGCAGTAGGGACAGGGAGAGCAGTGATGTAGAACTCCATGAGCACCTCTTTTGTAGGTTTAGTGGTGGCCAGGATTCTATTGAACAAGGTGCTGAACCGGATATTAAAATCCTTAACATTTTCTTTGGTTTCCATTTTCAAACAGGATAGTTCAAGGACTAAGGCAGCAGGGGTTTTGTCATTGCCATAATTGTCTAAAAAGGCCTGTTGAAAGGTAGCCCACGAGGTGATCGATTTCATTATGAAGATACATAGATGATGGAGATGTTAGTGAACCTGAGGTTGAAGCTGTAGAGGAGGAGGCTGTAGCAGTTACTCCTGAGATGAGATTCTTCTAGTCAATTTTGAGATCCATAGCTAGGCCAAAGATCGAGGTTTCAATATATGAAGGAGAACTGAATCCAGAAGAATTGATAGACTTGATTAATGGCATGGAGAAATTCTTTGACTATGAAGAAACACAAGATGAGAAGAAAGTAAAGTTTGTTGTCACTAAGCTAAAAGGCCATGCAGCGCTTTGGTGGGATGGTGTGCAGGCAGAAAGAAAGAGACTTGCCAAGAAACCTATCCAGAATTGTAGTAGGATGGTAGCAAATCTATGAGGTAAGTTTCTACCAAGTAATTATCTGTAAACCTCATTCAGAGAGATACAAATTATTAGATAGAGGTCTTTGAGAGTGAAAGAATACACAAAGGAATTGTACAATGTATGCATAAGAGCTAGAGAAGCCCAACATACAGATGAGAAGGTGGCTAGATCTGTGAATGGCATTATGATGGACATTCAAGATGAGGTAAGTATATTGCCTCCTAAAACAATAGAGGAAGCTTATCAGATAGCACTCGAAGCTGAAGAAAATCTCATGAGGAAGCAATCTGCCAGAGAGAGAGGTACTTTCAAAAGAAGGGGAAGTCAAGGTGGTAGAGGAAGATCTACAACACCTAAAGATGGAGCTAGTAGTATCTCAACCCAACATGCACCCACAAGAGGTGATGCAAGAGGTAGAGTGTTTTTCTAGAGGAAGAGGAGGTAGAGGAAGAGGAAGAGAAGTAAGTGTTACAGATGTAACTAGATGGGGCACAGAGTTGTTGAATGCCTAGAGAATGCAGGAACAAGCGAGAGGAATGAAATTTTTGATCTAGTTGAGGGAGACGCACAAGTAGCAATAGTGGTAGAAGAAGAAAATATACCAGAGAGGGGAAAATATTTGGTAGTTAATAAAGTTTTTCTTAAGCCAGAAAAGGAGATAGTTGAACAATAACAAAGAAAGACCTTACTTAGAACAATGTGTAAAGTTCAAGGGAAATATTGTCATACGATCATTGATAGTGGCATCACTAACAAGTTTCTCTCTACAGAAGTGGTGGAGAAATTGAAGCTGAAGACAATGAAACATCCAACACCTTACAAGGTGTGATGGTTACAAAAGGGATACAACTGTTAGTGAATGAATAGTGTGAAGTGGAATTTCAGGTGGGTAAGTATAAAGATAAAATTGCATGTGATGTGATGCCAGTGGATGTGTGTCACATATTGCTTGGAAGACCTTCGCAATATGAAAGACGATCCATGCATGATTGGAAAAGAAACACTTAAAAGTTTGGAAAGGATGGTGTCAATCATACGTTGCTGCCTCTGCAAGAAGAAGATGTTCCAGGAAAGAAGACTAATGCAAAAACTATGTTACTATGAGGAAAGGAATACTTGAAGCAGACTGAAGAGAATGAGGTACATTTTGTTGTAATTTTCAAGGACAAGGTAATAGTGACTTCTACTAAAGTTTCTGATTTACCCATTGAAATTCAAGGAATGTTGGAGAACTATTGTGATATTATTGTTGATGATTTTCCTAATGAGTTACCACCCATTAGAAGAATTAGCCATCCATTAGAAGAATCAGCCATCATATAGATTTGATTCCTGGAGCAAGTCTACCTAACAAAGTAACTTACAGAATGACTCCTATGGAAAATGAAGAGGTTAGAAAGTAGTTGCAAGAATTGCTTGACAAAGGGCTGATCACAGAAAGCTTGAGTCCTTGTGTAGTACCAATGGTGTTGAGTCCAAAGAAATATGTAGGATGGAGAATGTGTATAGATTCAAGAGCCCTAAATAAAATCACAATCAGGTACATATTTCCTTTGCTATAATTAAAGATTTAATGCATCGCTTGAGTGGAGCAAATTATTTTTCAAAGCTAGATATTAAAAGTGGGTATCATCAGATAAGAATAAGAGAAGGGGATGAGTGGAAAACTACTTTTAAGACAAATGAGGGATTGAATGAATGGAGAGTAATGCCCTTTGGGTTGTCAAATGCACCAAATATGTTTATGAGACTCATGAATTAAGTTTTTAAAGATTTGATTCCTAAATTTGTAATGGTATATTTGGACGATATATTAGTTTACAGTAGGTCGAAGGAGGAACACATGGGGCATCTGAATTATGTCTTACAAAGGCTACAGTAGGAGAAATTATTGCTAAATTTGAAGAAGTGTTCATTCATGAAAGAAGATCTAGTGTACTTAGGTTTTGTTATTTCTGCTAAATGGCTAAAGATGGATCCAGAGAAGATCAAGGCAATCATGGACTGGCCTTCACCCAAAAGTGTTTTTGAGGTAAGAAGCTTTCATGGTCTTGCTAGCTTTTATAGAAAATTCATCAAGAATTTTAGTAAGATTAATGCACCTATTATTGAGACCATAAAGAAGGAAAAACAACCATTTATACGGATTGTTGAAGCAGAAAAGAATTTTCAGTTGTTAAAAAAGAAAATCATTGAAAAGCCTATTTTGGTTTTACCTGATTTTAGTAAGCCTTTCAAAGTGAAGTGTGATGCCAGTGGAGAAGCTATTGGAGGCATGTTGAGTCAGGAAGATAGACCAACAGTTTATTTTATTGAAAATCTAAATGATTCCAAAAATAAATATTCTTCTTATGATAAGGAGTTCTATGCGGTTGTAAAGTCATTAAAGAAATGGAGGCATTAACTAATGTCGAAAGAATTTACCCTTTACTCAGATAACCATGCACTATAGTATATTATGCAGCAACCAACACTCAACTAGAAAGATGCTAAAGGGGTAGAATATCATCAAGGTTTCCATAAAGTTGCAGATGCCTTAAGTAGGAGGAGTGTATTATATATGGAGAGTCAAATCCAAGAGTTGGATTTTGATGTTCTTATAGAATTGTATGAAACATATCCAGATTTTAAAGAGGCATTTGAAGCTTGTAAAGTTCCTATTTTGATGGATATGAGTAAATGGTTGGATTTCTTTTTACATGATGAACTCTTTTTTAAGAAAAATCAGCTATGCATACCAAATTTTTCTATGAGGGAGAATTTAATCACAGAAAAAAATAGTGGAGGACTTGCAAGACATTTCGGAGTAGAGAAGACTTATGCGTAGTTAAACAGACTTTATTTCTAGCCGAAAATGAAATCTGAAGTGGAGAAGTATGTGAAAGCTTGCATGTTCTATCAATATGTAAAGGGAAGGAGCCAAAACATAGGTTTTTATATCCCATTACCAATTCTAGATAGGCCTTGGGATATGGTAAGTATGGATTTTGTTTTGGGCTTACCAAACGACTCAAAGAGGTAATGATTCAATTTTTATAGTAGTGGACAGATTTTCAAAAATGGCACACTTTATTCCATGTTATAAGACTAGTGATGCTTCTCACATTGCTAATTTGTTTTTTAAGGAGGTTGTAAGATTGCATGGGTTGCCTAAGAGTATTATCTCATATATGGATTTCAAATTTGTTGGACATTTCTAGAGGACTCTATGGAAGAAATTGGGAACTAAATTAAGTTTTAGTTTTGCCTATCATCCACAAACTGATGGATAGACTGAAGCTATGAATAAGAGTTTGGGCAATCTTTTAAGGAGTCTTACTGTAGAACATTTGAAGCAATGAGATCAAGTGTTGGCAGAAGCTGAATATGCATATAATGACTCACCTATTAGGATTACATGACAAAGTCCATTCCGTATTGTTTATGGAATGCATCCAAGAGGATTACTTGAGTTAAGAAACTTAGGAAACTAAGAGATGAGAAGTGCAGAGGGTGAAGATTTTACTTAAGAAATGCAAGAAATAGATGAACAACTCAAACAAAAGCTGCAGGATAGCAACATCAAGTAAGACTAGAGTAGACATGAGAAGAAGAGAGGTGAACTTTGAATTTGGAGATCTAGTTTTAGCACATCTCAGAAAGGAGAGGTTTCCAAAGAGGGAGTATAATAAATTAAAGTTCAAAAAAATTGGAGTGTGCAGAGTGTTGAGGAAATTTTCTGCACATGCCTATGAGATTCAGTTACCCTTTGATGTTCGAATATCACCAATTTTTAATGTTACAGACCTATACAGTTATGAAGGTGAAACTGCAGATGATACAACATAAGATCAAGAGACACAAGAGATTGATTTGGTAAAATAGTTAGCCACAAGAAAGGAATTGAAACAAGAAAGAATTTTCTAGAAAAACAAGGGGATGAGAATAATTCCAGTGTTTGGTAAAGTGGAAGGATCACCCAACCATTCAAGCTACTTTGGTTACAAAAGACATGATACAAAAACTAGGTAGCTCTGTAAATGAACTCATGGATAGGAGCCCATGAAGAATTTTGTCCTCAGGAGTCTAATGTAGGAGCATGAGACTGGGAGGGAAAATATTTAAACTTATTCCAAAAATCGAAATAAATCTACAGGCAAAGGAGTGGGGTCCTTTAGCAAGTGATTTCCATGCTTTTCTAGTTTAAGATAAGGATAGAATTAAGAATAAAATCGTGTTTTAATTATCGTTTATGGATAAGTTGTAACAAGCTTTATGCACAATTGCTTTAAATCGCTCTATGTAGAAGGCATGATTTTGTATGGGATAAGGACCGAGAGGGCTTATATATTATTTATATAATGAAATAACATGATGCTCTGAGTTAGACAGCCCTGAAGCATTATCATCTGAAAAAGACCTGTCTCTATGCATATGATTTTATGGTTCTCTATTGAATGGTAGTTGGACGTGTGTATCAATTTTAAGGCATTCTTCTGAGTCTGAATACCAATGAATTAAGCTTATTTTCAATTAATATTTTGGTTGAATCCTTTAGATTGTGTTTTTCATTCATATCAGTGAGGCTAGCTCTTTAATTTATTTAGTTGAGTTCTGCGGGTAAAACTATGTTTTAGACAAAGAAATCATGAAATACTTAGCCGGAACAAAGTTCCATACTTGAAGTTTTATGGCACAGAGAATATACCCTCATCAGGTCCGAAACCTTTATCACATTGATGAGTGGGAGTGGGACAGAGATGAACCTTTGGAATGTTGAACTCCGACAATGCGACGCTAGCAGAGCCGAAACATTATAGGGAGACTTTAATAACATATCGGGTCCGCGATTATTATTGCATCACAAGTTTGGAGCGGAGGAGCCTTGTATTGGGAGAATTGGAATTGCCAATTGTAATCTCTGATTGCATCAGAGGAAGGAGCTTGGAAGGGCCAATATTAAACTGTCAATAGTGTTAGCTTCATTAAACACATTTCTTGTAATTAAAGTGTTGATAGTGTAATTCTTTTAAATTAATACTATAGTGGATTAAAATTGCCGATAATGTATTTTCCTTCCTTTGGAACGAAAGTCCTCTGCCGATGTGTTTTGTGTTTAAATACATTTTCACTTGTTTTAAAGCAACGATATTCTATCACTATTATTCCTATGGGATTATAGTTATGATAGAGAAAAAGCAGGCCTATGATATGTTTTGTGCCGATAATGAAGGTTGAAGTGTATTAGAGGAAAACTCACAAAGTTGTCAATAGATGACTCATACACCTGTTGAAGCAGAAAGAGGAATTCAGCTAGAAATTGAAGAAATTATATCAGGTCTCAGCAGCTTGTCCATATCACCTACAGCCAGACCACCAAAATCCAAAAATGCAGGCACAATGAAAGGGATGGTATTTCTGTTGTAGAATACAAGATTAGCTCAAAATGAAAGAATGACAACTAAAGGGATCTATGCTGGTAAATTAATAAATAAAGTGTAAAAATAGAGACTAGAATATGCCTATATCTTTTCAACATATGTGAATTACAGATATTAAGAAAAGCCCACAATCTAATTGGTTAGACAATTCATCATTTTGTTGATCATAAAATTGTGGGGTATTCTAAGAATTTGAAATTGATATAAAGATGTCCCTTAAGTATCATCTAAATATAACATAGTTTAATTATTCTATTTATCATTGTTATTGGTGTATAAGGTAAGTACAAGTAACATCCTTGCGTTTGGTATCCAATAGTCTAATCGATCACTTTACGGGGCTTGTGTATTCATTTTATCTCAAATTTCATTAAAAAAGGTAAAAATATAGTAGCCTTATCAATTAAATGGTAAAAATAATAGTGATATCTATTACATTTGATTAAAAGTGGGTAAAACTATATTATCCATATAAATTAAATGCTTGATAAAAAACTATACTCAAATAAATGTCGAACACTTTATCTATAAATATATATATGGATACACACATTAAAAAAATCATAAAAAAAAAATTGTTTTCATTTATTATATATATCCCAATTAAATATATACATTTTTTTATTTGATAATAAAATTTCTCAACTATTTAAAAAAAATATAAACGGCATCACTACTTTTATTATATATCTTAGTCACTATTTAAAAAGATATACAATGCATAAATGGTAATAATGTATATCTTTATTTTTTTATTTGTGAATGCTATAAAAAAAAAATATTACAAAATATTTTATGAAGGTGAAATCCATAGTTCTATATAGTAATTATTAATTGTTAAATTAAAATTTGAAAACTTAATTCTACAATAAACAAATAAAAATTCTATTATAATTGTTAATGTCACATTTAAATATGTAAAAATTAATTAAAAGTTTATAAATTGTAATTTTAAACGATTGAATATATAAATTTAAAATTATATAACAAATATTTTTATATTAAAAATATAATTTATGTAACATTGTTATCAAATTAAAAATCATATCACTCCATGATGAAAAACAAAACATAAAATCACATTTTAAAGTTGAATATTAGATATAATGTGAATAATTTAATTATTTTATTTCTTTAATTTATATATTATGACTAGCACAACCACATTAATAAATGTGGTTGTTATACATCAATATGCACATATCAATCAAATGCACAACCACATTAGTAAATGTGGTTCAAAATCATTGATATATATTAAGGATATAGATCTAATATTAATGATACTATTGCAATAAAAAATATTAGTAATATCCTTATAATTAATAATTATTATTTGTTTATAATAATTATTAGTTAATATTCAATGTTATTTATTATTATTTAATTTGAAATAAAGTAACATGAATATGAACCATTAGGTTAATGAACTATAGGGATTGATATTATAAATCCAATAGAATAATAAACCCAAGGGGTTATTGCTAAAACCCCAAGGGATAATAAACTCAAGCGATTATTACTTTAAATCCTAAGGTTTATATTCCCTTGTGTTTATAGTATCAATCCCTTGGGTTTGCAATATCAATCCCTTGCTTATATTAATGTAAGTGTTCATATTCCTAGGGTACACCATGATTCATAGGTTTATAATATGAATTCGTGAGGTTCAACATAAATCATGATCACTGAAGTGTTTATATACCTTGGATTTATAATATCATTCCCTTCGGTTTAATAATATTTATCCCTTGGGTTTATAATACCTTTGGGTTTTAGCATTAACACTTGGGTTTATTATTCCCTTGGGTTTATAATATCAATCCCTTTGGTTTACTAATGTAAGTGTTCATGTTCCTAAAGTTTAATACTAAAACTCCAAGGAATTATGAACCAAAGGTAATAATATTAACCGAAGGGATTAATACAAAAACACAAGGAATTACTAACCCAAGCGAATAATATTAAGCCCTAGGGATTAATATTATAAACCTAAGGTATTAAAACCCTAAGAAAAATATTATAAACCATAAAATAAACATGGTTGAGCATGGTTGAAAATGATTTGTTTTCATTTTGTGACAATCCAATCACAATGTGATGTTGGACCATGATTGACCGTTGTCAACCATTTTTATTCTAGATTTTATAATATTTATCTTATGGTTTATATACCATGTGATTATAATATTAATTCCTTTACGTTTATAATCCATTAAGTTTAATACTAAATATCCAAGGAATTATAAACCCTAGTGAATAATATTAAACCCTCACGATTAATACTAATTACAAACCCTATAAGTAATATTATACCCACGGAATATTATACCATTGGGTTTTAGTATTAAATCCAAGGGATTAAAAACCCAATCGAATAAAATTAAACCCACATAATTAATATTATAAAACCAAGGTATATAAATTCAAGGTACATAAATGTGAAGATATTAAATACCCTCAAATAAAGATGGTTGACCATGGTCAACCATGGTCCAAAATTACATTGTGACAATGATTGTATCAAAATGAAAATCAACAATTTTCAACCATGGTAAACCATGTTTATTTTATGATTTATAATATTTATCTATGGGTTTATAATACTAATCCCTAGGGTTTAATATTATTCTCTTTTGTTTATAATTCCTTGGTTTTTCTTATAAATCTCCCTTCAGCTAATATTATTCCCTTTGGGTTTTAGTATTATACCCACGAATATGAACCCTTAGATTAATAGACCCAATAGATTGATATTATAAATTGAAGGAAACAATAAACCCAATGGATTAATAATAAAATTCCAAGGTATTATAAACGAGAGGGACTAATATTATTAAATCGAAGTGTCTAATATTATAAATCCAATGCATATAAAACCTTGGTTGATCATGATTTATATTTAACCTAAGCAATTAATATTATAAACCTATGAATAATTTCATACACTAGGAATATGAACCGTTAGATTAATATACCCAAGGGATCGATATTATAAGCCGAAGAGGATAATAAACATAAGGGATTAAAACTAAAAAGCCAAGGGAATATAAAACTAGGGTTAACAATATTTTTGCTTTGGGTTTTCTATCCATTAGGTTTATAATCTGTTGGGGTTTTATTATTAACCCCTTACGTTTAGTATTAACCCCTTCGATTTATAATAATAATTTGTTGGGTTTATAATAAAAATATTATAAACCCTTGCACCATGGTTGACCCTGACTGATTTCAAATTGAGAGAACCTTTGTCACAATGCAACAATGGATCATGATGGACTATGGTTGATTCTCATATTAAGTAAAAGATTTTCATAGTGAATAATAAAACCTAGGAATCGATACTAAAAACCTAAAGGACTATAAACCTAAGGGAATAAAATTAAACTCTAGGGATTAATATTATAAACCCACAGGATAAAAATTTAAACCCAAGGTATATAAACGCTAAGATAAATATTATAAATACTACCATAAACATGGTTGAGAATGGCTGAGAATGGTTAATTTCTATATCGAGACAATCCTTGTCACAATGTGGCATTCGACCGTGCTTGACCATGATTAATTTTCATATCAAGACAATCTTTGTCACAATGTGGCATTCGATCATGGTTGAACATGGTTGACTATGATTAATATTTTAAACCAAATAGAATAATAAACCTAAGGGATTGATATTATAAAACCAAGGGAATAATAAACCCAAGAGATTAATACTAAAACCCCAAGGGATAACGAACCCAAGGGACAAATGTTATTAACCCAAGGTATATAAACCCTATGATAAATATCATAAACACTAAAATAAACATGCTTCAAAATGGTTGATTTTCATATTGATAAAATCCTTATCACAATGAGACATTCGACCATCATTAACCATGGTTTATTTACATATCGAGACAATATCTTTCAAAATGTGACATTGGACTATAGCTAACCATGGTTGATTTTCATATCAACACAATGTTTTTCACAATACGATGTTCGACCATGATTGTCCATGATTGTCTATGATTTTCATATGGAGATAATTTTTGTCACAATGGGACATTCGACCATGGTTGAGCATGGCTACGTATGATTGACCATGATTAACCATGATTGATATGATAAACCCAAGCGGTCTATATTATAAACCTAAGGGAATAATATTAAACCCAAGTGATTAATACCAAAACCCAAAAGGATTACGAACCAAAGAGAATAATATTAAACCCAAGAGATAAATATTATAAATGGAATGCATATAAACCCTAATATAAATATGATAAACACATTGTTTACCATGGTTGATTTTAATATTGAGACAATTCATATCACAATGCAACATTAGGCCATGGTTGAACATGGTTTATTTACATATTGAAACAATCATTGTCACAATGCGATGTTAGCCCATGGTTAACAATGGTTGATTTTCATATCAGGACAACCTTTGTCACAATAAGGTGTTCGACAATGGAGTCCCTAGTAGATTTTCATATCGAGACAATTTTTATCAGATGCAACATTTCAAAACAAACATGATTTACATATCGAAACAATCTTTGTTACAATGCGAAGTTGTACCATGTTTGACCATGATTGATTTCCATATCGAGACAATATTTGTCACAATACGACATTCGAACATGGTTGACCAACATTGACAATGGTTGGGCAGGTTTCATTTTATAAAACATAGTTGACCATGATTGTCGATGATTGTCCATGATTTTCATATGGAGACAATTTTTGTCACAATGTGACATTTGACCATGGTTAACAATGGTTAACCATGGTTGGTTATGATTGACCATGATTAGCCATGAGTGATATTACAAACCCAAGGGATTGATATTATAAATGCCAAAATAAACATGGTTGACCATGATAAACCGTGGATGATCATGATTCATAGTGGTTGACCATGATTGTCTATGATTGAATGTGATTTTCATATAGAGACAATTTTTTTCACAATGTGACATTTGAGACAATGATTGATTTAAATATGAAGACGATCTTTGTGACGATGTGAAATTGGATCACTGTTGACCATGATTTATTTTCATGTCGAGCCAATATTTCTCACAATGCGACATTCGACCATGTTTGACCAAGATTGACCATGGTTAATTATGTTTCATTCTATAAAATATGGTTGACCATGGTCAACCATGGTAGACCATGGTTGGCCATTATTGACCATGACTGATATTATAAACCCAATGAAATAATAAATCCAAGTGATCAACACTAGAAATGAAAGGGATTATAAACCCAAGGGAAAACTATTAAAGCCAATGAAATATAATCATGAAATATTAAATAGAAAGGAAATATATTATAAACATTTAAATAAACACGATTGACCATGGTTGATTTTCATATTGAGAAAATCTTTGACACAATGTGACATTGGACCATGCTCAACCATGGTTGTACCCTCGGATTAATAAATCCTTAGATTGTCACAATACAACGATGGACCTTGGTTGAGTGTGATTCACTTTCATATCGAGATAATACTTGTGACAATGTGACATAGAGCCAACATTAACCAATATTTTTAAACATTTTTTATTGTCGATATAGGAAATTGTTGTTCTTAGCATTCCCTATAATGAATTTAATGAATTCAAGACTTGCATTGTATTCATCTTTTCCAATAAAATTTAAATTGTGTATACATGACAAAACCAATAACTTAATGTCTAAACAAATATGTATTATTGTTTGTCTAATTTTCATGATTGTTCAGTTTCACCTTGTTTATTGTTATTTATATACATTATGGTTTAACATTAGCTTCTTTATCATAGTAATGAGATTCAATGAAGAAGACATTAATCTTCATCGATTTTAAATATATTTATGGAATTTAAGATTCAATTTTTAATGTTAAAGGCTCTATGCCATTAAACATTCATGTTTTTTTTAGGTTGACGAACGTATTTCCTGCCCTTTGCTCATACAAAGCATTCCCGTTATTGTAGTAACGAGAAGAGAGGGGATATTAATTTTTTCCTAGTTTAAATATATTTATAAACACAAAGTTAGGTATGGAACATTCCTATTTTTTTTGGAATTTCATTAATTTTTATTAGATTTACGATACAAAATTAAAGGTTTATAACAACTATAAAATTAAAATAATCGATGTTTACAAATATAAAAATAAACTAAAATACAAACTAAATCCATCATATGGATAAAATAAATATTTTTAATTATTATGTCTTACTATATGACCTAAAAAATATCATCATCCCACCTTCTCACAAACATTAAATAATTGTTTAGTTTTCGGTTAAATACATTACCATTCTTCGACAAACTTTAAAAATAAAATATGTTCAAATATTTTCCCTAACTTATGCTTCAATAACAAATTACATAACTAGATTAATAAGTGGAGTTTTATGAATATTCAAAATCTTCTATGTTTAAGGAATATTAATATTATTACATACATACATACATACATACATACATACATACATACACACACACACACAACACACATATATATATATAATTAATCTAGATAAACAAGACAACTTTTATTTAACAAATATATGCAAAATTTAACTTACTCTAAGCTTATTGAATACACCATGAAATAAATCATTTAAATATTATTTTAATTTCATAATTACAAAACATAAATATAATATAATGTTTTATAGAATGTTGAGATTAAGAACCTAATTATACCATGCAACAACGTAATTTTTTTAAATATATTTAAATTGAATTAGTAACATCTCAACACAATCATTGATGTAAGTAAACAATAAATTACCTACTTTTTCAAATAAAAGACTAAGATTTCAGGTTCTTATGATTAATTTTTGTTTTCTATAAATTTAAATATGTATAGAAATTGGCTATTGATCCATTTGACCACAAAAGAAGCCTACCCATGATACATCTAAACCAAAATCAAACCACTAACAAGCCATGTCACATATATTTATATGAACGAAAAAGGTCTATATGTACTCACCAAGATCTCGAAATTATCATGCAACCCATAGCCCGAACATGCAACTTATTAACACTCATATTGTTTTATTGATTTCGATTTCAGAGGTGCCAGTGAGAACATGCTACTTATTAACGTTCAGATTTCATTATTGATTTTAACGTGATAGGTGTCTTTTACAATCAATTTTATTCCTTTACATTTATGGTTCACTCGAGCTCTGATTAGTCCGAGAGGAAGTTTCTTGATAGATAACATGCAATTGGCCTTGGGATGGTATTGACACCTTATATTATTTGGTAATGTGCCAAGTTAGAAACTTGATATTGTCGGGCTTTCGAAATCCTGGAAAGGATTCAATGAGTGCCCTACAGATTTGCACTGCTACGGGTAGTGCACTGTTATGGGTAGTTAAAGTGCATGATTTTTTCCATGTTTCATTGCTTAAGAGATATGTACATGATGTTAATCATGTGATTGATTGGTTCGTATTGCAAGTGGAGTGAGAGTTCCATTGAGAGCCTCAATGCATCCTATAATGAAAACAACTCATGCTCTAAAACCAAGAAATAAAGCAAGTTAAATTGCAGTGGAATCACTTTGGGCCTCATGAAGCTACATGGGACATGGTTGATTAAATGTGGGATTTGTATCCTTGATTACTTTATGGTTGTAGCAGATGCGTATTTGGTGTATGTTTATTTTTCTAGATATTTAAGGATTATTTTTATTAAGTGGTGTGTTTATTTTTATTTTCATCATGAGGTTATTGTAAATACTACATCGAGCTATGTTTTAAAGCTCCAGAGGCAATAGTTTTTGTTTTCATCAGTTTGGCAACCATAGGTGTCATAGAACACCATGGACAAATTTCCCTTAAGGGGGAGGGGTTTGTAGTAACCTCGAGTTAAATTTTAATGTAATAAAGGATATTAAAGGAAAAATAAGACCATGGTCATCGCAGACATATTCCAAGATGAATGTTAGGAAAACATTGTAGTGGGCATCATCTGCGGCTTAATAATGGTTATGGAAATTAAAAAAACATTGGAAAATGAAAATAGGCAATAATTTTGAAATTTAATTAAGAGAAATATAGGAAAATAGGAGAAAAGGAAGATGAAAAGACACAAATATGCATGGAAGGGAAAAGAGAGAAATAGTATACAACTTTTGGTTCAAATTTTGGTCAGTTTAGTTATTGGCTCTCTTACACTCTTGCACACTTAGAGTAGTGTTAGAGTAGTAACATTCACTTGGATTTGGAGAAAGGAAAGAAAGAAAGAAAGGGAAGGACAAGGAAAAGAAAAGGACAATTAAGAAAAGCAAGTAGAATTTTGGATCAATAGCTTCACTAGGAAGATTTTACAGGTACAATTTTCATGTGTGATTTCATTGCTTGGTTGTATATGGAGATTACTATTAAAATTATTAACATTAATATATATTATAAACCCAAGGGAATAATATTAAACCCAAGGGATATATGTTGTAAAACCAATGTATAAACACTCATGTAAATATTATAAACCACAAAATAAAAACGATTGACCATGGCTGAGCATCAATCATTTTGATACTAAGACAATATTTGTAACAATGCAATATTGGGCTATGGTTCAAAATGGTTGATTTTCAGGTTCAAACAAGCTTTGGAACAATGTGACATTGGACCATTGCTAACCAAGGATGGCCATGATTGGAAACACAAGCGATTTATATTAAACCCTAAGATTGGTAAGATAAACCCTATGAATAATATTATACCCTAGGAATATGAACCCTCAGATTAGTAAACCTAAGAAATTGATATTTTTTTTTTGCTGGGCAAAGACTAAACTATTTATATTAAAGAAACAAAAAAGTATTTACAAGAGGTTTGAACCTCTGAGAGCGTGTGTTCAGCTCTCTGTCAAAGCTTTCCATGTCTACCTTAATACTCTACTTATACATGCTAGAGGTCACAAAATCATCAGAAGAAATAGTTTTTACAGCAACATTATCAGCCATAGAAACCCAGAAATATCCAGGACTGAAAGACAAGTTACAAAAAAACAGTGATTACATGCAGCCTGTCGATGATTGCTGCCCCCCTCATAATGTAACTGAACCAAAAAGGCAAAAACATCGTGCGCCTGAGACCAAAGGCTTACCCTTGGCGCTTCTGCCATTACTTGGTCTACTTCTTCCGGTCCTCAGCTTCACGTTCCAGTTCACGCTTCTTTTGATCCTCTGCTGCACGTTCCGGGTCGCGCTCCCATGTCACCTCCATTCCATCTGGAATGTCTTCGAGACGTTCAATACCGGGCGGCAGCTTTAGGAACAGGGCATAGTCGAATGAGTCTTCCAGCTCTTCATCCCTCATCTTTCTTTGAGGTGAGGAAGGCTTGCTGCCTTAAACTTCCATATGAGCATCCGTTGGATTCTCAGAAGTTTCCATGGGCTCTTTTCCTTTCAGGCTTCCAATTTCCTGTAAGGCCTCAGCCTGCTCCGCCGAGTACCCAAGGGTGCTCTTTTCGTCTAACCTACTCTGTAACTCAGGGCTGTAAGAACTGTCAGCCGAATCCTTTAACTTTGTTGAATTATCCGAGGAGGGAGGCATCTTTTCCTCTGTTTCGGCTTTCCAGCTTCCTTCCTCATCAGCCTCCTCAGAAAAAATGACAGTGATCATGGCTTTAACAACAGGCTTATTCGTCCTGCGACGGTACTGAAGAGTCGTTGTTTGAACTGAATTGCTTATGTCTGAACCAGAGTGCTCAGAGTCGAAAGAGGGGGGCGAAGCATAGGCCAAGGGTGATATGCGCCTCGGGCTTGATTGACCCCTGCCGCTTGTGCCTCCCCGCTACCCAGAATTGCGCCCACGGTGAGGCGTCGCCCGAGTGCGAGGAGCCATAGAAAAACCAAGATAATCAACTGCTCTCTGAGGACTAAGCCGAGCTTCCTTATACCTCCATCTTCCTGTAAAATTTTCGATGGAGAGCTTCTTGTTCCAGAGATTTCCCCGATGGCCAATCAGCCCAACAGCCAACGTCAAATTCTCCCTTGAATATTGAGGACAAACCACAAGAATTGGACAGGGGATGGACTCAAGGGTGGGCTTGCTGACCTCAGAGCCTCCCTCCTCAACACTGGACTTGACTGCAAACCTCACAATACCAGAGCCGAACTGCAAACAGAGGAGGAAGAATGTTTGAGCCATTCTGAGATAACGGGCATCGTTTCCTTGGGAGTGCAAGTGCATTGAAGAGCAATTAAGGCTCGTAAATTCTCTTGGGGCAGAGGCTAGCCCAGAACCCGTAGAGACCACCTGTCTGAGGCGTGGTGTCCTATACTCGGCGCGTGGGTGACGCATGGGCTTAAATTCGTGGAGTGACACCCGCATCCAGGTACCTAAGAGATTGATATTATAAACCCAAGGGAATATTATTAAACCAAACAAATAAATATTATAAACACAAGGTATATAAACCCTAAGATAAATATTATAAACCTAAAATAAACATGGTTGATCATGGTTGACCTTGGTTAAACGCTAAGTTTGTACGAACCTCGTGTTGATAATTTAGGTTGGTATTCTAGGGAAGTCTCAGCATTCTTGCTGAGATATTGAGACTCCTGAGGCTACCAAATCCTTGTGTGATAGTGAGATTCCGTTTTTTACCACAGGGGAGTTAGAAAATCCTCTAAGTGAGAAACCTTAATTTTTTGAAGAACTGATAGTGAAGGAAGAGCCCATATAACTTATCAAAAACATGGCTAAACACAAGAAGAATGAGTTCCTTCCCATCTAAGAAACCAATGGGTAGGGAAAGAATGAAGAATATGAGCTCCACACCCCCCCAAACTTCCATGCTTTAGCCTATGAGGACTGTGACCATTGACTATAGCTCAAATGAACAAAAGATTATTTTGTTTCCCTCCACCCTTAAAGATTTTGCCTTGATCTAGTTTATGAGTCTACATTTTATTAAATCATATGAAAGTAATTTTCTATGTTGAAATTGATAGTCAAAGAAACAACGTAGATAGAAGAGAGAGAAGGTAGATAAGTTAACCAAATTGATGAATCATAAGGGGGCTAACCTTCTGAACGCTAAATCACAGTGAGAGAAGAAACTATCCCAATTTAAATATAAAATTTAGAAGTTAGTACGTAAAAAATGGTAAGGAAGTTAAGGATTTTAAGGTACTTAAGTTTTCCGAAAATGGCATGGAAAAAAATGATTTAAATCTATGCACTAAGTGGAAAACACAGATCTTTCCTTCACCCATGTAAATAACAAAATCAAAATATTTTATTATCTATTAATACTTATCTAATTTTTTGAATGCATAAATTGGTGCTGCTTTCAAGTCTATGTAACCTCCTACAACTCGTTTTTTGATGATTGAAGTGACCATGCTAGGTCATGCAATATCTCAACAATGATTGCAGGTGGACCCCAAAAAAATTCCCATCATCGAAAGGGTCCCACCTCCTCAAAAGGTGAGAGATGTCTAAGGTTTCCAAGGCTTAGCAGGATATTACAAAAGATTCATTAAAGAGTTCAATAAGTTAGCCTCTCTATTGTTTTGTCTTTTGGGAAAATATGTCGAGTTCATATGGACTGAAAATTGTCAAGAAGCCCTCATAACTTGAAAAGAAAACTGGTGACTGCCCCAATTTTGAGAGGGCCAAATTGGTCCCTACCTTTCCACCTTCACATAGATTCCTTAAAAAAAGCAATAGGAGCATCCTAGAGACAAATTTATGAGAATTTACCATATGCCATATACTTTAAAAGTAAAAATTTGTCAAAGATAGAGTTAAACTGCATGGTAACCAAGAAGGAACTCCTAGTTGTAGTACATTCCTTAAATAAATTCAAACATTACATCACATGCTATCAAACCTTTGTACACATTGATCATGTTGCACTTAGGTATTTAATGAACAAAGCGAATGTAAATTCTCGCGTTATTAGATGGTTTCTTTTACTGCAACAGTTTGATTTAACCATTGTTGATAAGCTTGGAAAGGAAATGTTGTTGCTGAGTTTTTGTCTAGAGTAAATTTGTCTGCAGATGAGGAGGGAATAATGGATGATCAAATGCCAATTGAGCACCTATTTTCTATCTCAGTACTCTCTCCATGGTTTGCTAATATAGAAAATTAGTTGGTTTCAACAAAGTTCCCACCACACCTGTCTTCAAAAGAGAATGGTAAGATCATGACGAAAAGTACCCCTTTCACCTAGATTGGAGGAAATCTCTTCAAACATGAGCTAGATTAGATCCTGAGAAGATTTGTCAGGGAGGAGGAAGTTTTTGACATTCTCTTGACCTGTCATGATGAGTCTTGTGGAGGCCATTTTGTAGCAAAGAGGACTGCCTTCAAAATCCTGCAAGTAGGATACTATTGGCCCACTCTTCATCAAGATGTGAAGAGATACACCAGCCAATGTGATCAGTGCCAAGGCATGGGAGACCTACTCCAGAGGATGAGATGCCCATGCAACCTCAACTGAATTTTGAGCCATTTGAGAAGTGGGGCATGGACTTTGTGGGTCCTATCAACCCTCCTTAAAAATAGAAGCAATACATCATTTTTTGCACTGATTATCTGACAAAATGGGCAGAGACAAAAGCAATCAAGCGAGAAACTGAGCAAAAAGTAGCTAAGTTTTTATGAGAAAAAATATTCTATAAGTTCAGGTATCCAGTAGAACTGGTTACATATTAATGCAGCCAATTCACTTCCAATTTGATTGAATACCTACTCAAACATCATAAAATCAAACACAAGACTTCCACCCGTTAGCATCCACAAGCGAATGAGTAGGTGGAAGTCACTAACCAAGCTTTGGAAGGAATTATGGCCAAGGTTATGAGCAGCGGCAGAAAATATTCGGCAGATAGAGTAGTTGAGGCCACCTGGGCCTACAACACAAGATGGAAGACCACCATAGGGTTCACACCCTATGAACTAGTCATAGGAAGAAGGCTTTTTTGTCAATAGAATTTGAATACAATACACTAAGGATTGCAACTCAGCCGGACCTAGACCTGAACCATGCATAGAGGAAAAGTCTATTCCAGCACAATGGATTGGATGAACAAATATTGTAGGCCCTTCTCCACACAAAGGTAGCCTAGATTTAAAGGAAAATATGGCATGATAAAATTATCAAGGAGAAGCAATTCCAAGAGGGAGATTTGTCATTGCTCTATGAATCAAGGTATAAACACATTAAAGGTAAGCTAAGGACGAGATCACTAGGACCCTACAGTGTGGAAAAATGTAATGACAATGGTTCAGTTCTAATCAGAACCATCGATGAGGAAGCCATCCCCATGCTTGTCAATGGATATAGGTTGAAAATTTACAACAAGCCCCTCCCCAAGCTAGAGTTCATTGAATATTTGAATAAGACATTGTTGGTAGTGGAGCAGGTCTCAGCCTCCACTCCACCCACTGACTGAAGAAGCAGAAAACGAAAAATAATAAGGAGTCATGTGAAAACCTCCATGAGGTGCTTGAGTCCCATCATTTTCTTGAAAACCTCTTTTGAGGCAGCCCAGTAATGACAAAAACACAAAAATAAGAAGAAAAAGGAGAGAATAATATCTCTGGGTTAAAACTTCCCTTGGAGGAGCCAAGGGCAAGCAATTAGGGTGAAAATCTCCTTGAGGTGCCCTAGTTGTCTTTCAAAAAAAAAACAAAGACAAAAACAAAGAAAGAAGGAAGAGAAAATTGACTTTCAAAATGCATTGCAGGTTACAAGTGGACCACGCGAAGCAAGAGAAGGGGTAACAAATTCTATTTCAACTCCCCCACACTCCTCTCCATCATTTTTGACCTTTATTCCACCTCACAGTGTGTTTTCTCCGAGCACTGTGTATCCTACAGGATGCCCTGTGTCTTCTACACGATGTTCGTGTAGAAATCATAGAGAGCTCGAAATGGGTTTTAAAAATAGTTTGAGGAGCTAGGAAGTTTCATGAAGAGCATGTAGGCCCTCCTATAGCTCTCCACCATATTGGTCATCCATCCCACACTTGCACTACCTCATTGTCATTGATTTCTTTCCCTCTTGCTAAAAGACACAGAAACCAGTTTTTAGAAAAAACAAAAAAATAAAAGGAACAAAACCTCCAAATCTCACTCGCAGCTGACCAAATACCTCCCCATCACCATTGGCAGCTCTGGCAGCATCCTTACATCTCCCAACACAAGGATCAGCTAAAATTTTTAAAGGGAGGAGCAGCTACAAGAGCTCCTGTAGGATTTCCTGTAGTAGTTTATCCCCTTAAAATCATGCCATAACAGCAAAATAGATGCAACCATAGGATTGAAGAGAATGTCTAAAGCCAGATCCAGCCAAAAGGTACTTGTAAAAGGTAACAAGCCACACATCAGGGAGTAGAAATCATACAATAGAGGAAAATATAGGCATGCAGCAATTAAAATACGAGAATGCAGCAGTAAAGGAACAAAAATGAACCACAACACAAACATTCGACTTGTAGGTACGTGTCTAACCTTCTCCACTATTTCATCTATGTAAATGAAAATATGCATAATTTCTTGAGATGGTTAGGGTTGAATGATAAAGGTGGCTAGTTAACTAGCCACCCTCATCTAGTTTGACTGCGCTCATCCGGAGAGGCCACGACATGTGTGCCTAGTGAACTCACTTAAAATCCAAAGGATAGGTAGTGGAGGTTATACAAACTCCGATGAACTCTTATGCAATGATGGGAAGTGATTGAGGGAAAGAGGCATGAAGAGCGATGATGACAGAGTAATGGGGGCCAAAGGTCTGAATATGGAAATGTACCTTTTTGCCAGCTCACCCCATCACCGGAAGTATCTCAAAGAAGTCATAACTATTCCTCCTCGAAACTCCTTCACCACCTTTTCATCCATTCTGTCCTTATCCACCTAGCTGTAGCAAGCTCTATACCACCTCCATAGCCTCAAAAACATCATTCTCTATCGATTTCATCCATCCTTCTACTATCGAAGTCATAGTGGAGCAGTAACAGTTTCTATAGTAATGAGTTCTACGGGAGCACCTACAACTAGTTCTACAAGAGGGACAATAAGCAGTTTTTAAGGAAGAATCTTGTGGTTTCTTCTCAAATTATTGCCTAAAGAGGTAGGTTCCTTATAGACCCACATTGAATATTAATATGTGAAAGAAATGATACAATTCTAAGGGGAAATTAAGCCTATAGGAGGAGAGGAATTCCATAAAAATATTTCTGCCTATTTTCTTAAAAAAAGACAGTTTTTCTCTGTTTTCTGTGTCTTCAAAAAATTTTGTCCCCATATCTACTTGGGGTGTTCCAAAAGAATATAAGAAAAATTATAGGGGGACTAATGAGGAAGGAACCCAAAAATCCAATCAGGCTCCATGAACATCCCGAGGTGGTACCTATTTTCACCAGAGCCAATTAGATGCCATTTTTCCAAAAATTTTGAGGGTTTGATGAAGAAGTGGCTGAGGAGTTTGCACTTGCTTTAATACCTCACTTAAAGACCCATGCCACTATTACTTTCATAGGTCTCACCATGGAAATCACCCCGGAATTTATCAATAAAGTTACCAGCCTTCCCCTTGGATTACCTTGGAGCAAAGATGAAAAGCCATTAGAACATGTTGTCAAGAAAGCCTTCTTCCAATTAGATGAACATCCTGTAGAAGAAAAAAATGGCATTAGAGGAGCAAGCATACCTTACCCTTAGAATGAGGTCACTTACCAAATAATCAAGTATATTTCCTGTGAAGGGAGGTATAAAATTGTTTATGGCTACCATTTTATACTTCTCCATGAGCTGAGATATGGCAGGAACATTCCCACACCATAAAAACTCAGCATCCCCTATTTTCTCCTACAATCCCTTATAGATTCTAGCATTAATTTAAAGGCAGGAGGTCCAGATCAGTTGGCTCACCATTGGTTAATTAAACTATTAGTTGAAGAAGCCCTCCACACCTTCACAATCCCCATAGCATGGGATATATTCTGAAATATGACAAGAGAAGATGATATTAAGGCCCTCACATATGACCAAAGTCCTTCTGAAAGTGAGGGGGAGGAAAAGCAAGAAGAAGAAGGGGAGGAAACTGAGGAGCAAACAAAGGAGAAGGAAACCAAAATAGAGAAGGAGGAAACTAAATGAAAGGAGGAAGAAACCAAGATAGAGCAAGAGGAAACAAAACCATCAGAGACAGAGTAGACAAAAGGAGAGGAAAAAGGGCCAGAGAAGATAGAATTGTCTCCTGAGACCCTAGAAAGGGAGGAAAAACCTATTCCTACTACCCTCAACACCCCAGTTAAACCCAAACAAAAGACGAAGAGGTGAACATCAATGTATTTCATGGCTGAGAAAAGTTCAAGGATAAAAATAGGGAAACCACAACCATCTTCAAGAGTGCTTATTGTAATTGAGGATTCACCCACTATCAAAGGGGAAGAACCTCCATTTCAAACCCCCATCACATATGAAAGAGGAAGCCCCAGGTCTTCAACATGGAAGGGAAGAGTGCAACTACAAGACTCAAAAACAGCTTTAGAGGAGGCACAAACTCTTCTACAGGAGAACAAAAAATTTGAGAAAGGGGTAGAAGAACAACCAAAGGGGAAGGAGGAGACAGCAGAAGCACAAGAAGCATAACCCTAGCATAGTTTGGGCTCTTACTTCAATCCTCTTTCGGGGGAGAAATCATTCCAGAGAAATTTGTAGTCCCACTTTTCTTTGAGTTGGAGAAAGAAAGGATAAGGAGCCATAGATGGATAAATATCTCCAAATCGAAGGTGGTAGAAGATATTGGCCACATGGAGAACTAGCTTAAAGAGATGGCTAGGGAGCTAAGTGCTATAAGGCATAAATATGCAATCAAAAGAACTCACTTGGAAACCGAAAATGAGATTCTAAGAGGACAACTGGAAGAAAAGGAAACACAATTGGCATGCACGGCCAATTTGTCTATGGAGGCACTATAGTGCAAGACACCAAAAAAAACATATGGAGTATACCTCAAAGCCTCGTGGATACAATTTCAGATCAATACTTTGGCATACAGAGACACCATGCCTTTTCGGGATTAAGACAATTCATAGACCTATGTCACCAAAGTTCAGTAGAGGACAAGGCAAAGCTAGCAGAGTTCCATTTACATGACATGGCCCTCCCCAATATGAACCTATGGGATCCCAACGGTAGGCTAGGGGACTTGCACCTCATGGCCATGGCATCATGGATGAATACTTAGGAGAAAAGGACAACAAAAGTAAAAACTTTGATGGCAAGAGAGAAAAATGAACACCTAATGGTCAGAGCTGAGCCATCACACCCCATGGCTCTCATCAACACTCACTAGCTACTTGTAAATAATACTAAAATTTCCCTTAAATATGTTAATGATGAGGCTCAAGCCATTGAACATTTTGAGGACATGGAAAGATTTCTTAGAGATGTCTATATTCATGCTTGTATGAGGAGGTGGAGTGCACTGCCACACAGCTTGCAGATAAGGGAGTATCACTGCCCAACCAGGATTAAAGAAGCGTTAAGGAGAGTGCCACTATACAAGCACTCTATGTGGAGTTTGAAGGTTAATTGGATTGGCCTCAAACTAAGTCCCCCACTGCTACTAGGACTACTAGAGGGCAAAAAAGAGGAAGAAGAAAAAAAACAATGGGAAGAAGTGGATAAAAAGGTAGGCTTCCATGATAACGAAGATGATCTCACATCAGAAGCATGGGATGTTAGGGAGGCCATCAGGGCTATCAAAGATGAAGAGATGGACTAGTTGCTCAAAGAATGAGCAAAAAATTGAATAGGGGGTGATGTTGAGCCCGAGAAGTGGGTAACTATATGGGCTCATTTTTCTTCTAACTTAGCTTAATACACCATTCTCATTAGTTTATTGCTTGTTTTTGCTTCTATTTATGCTAATAGAGTGATTTGGGTTGGTCATTATGCCTTGAAGTCTAATGTGTGCTTAATGCAGATTTTTGGTTAATTTTGGATACAAACTCAAATATTTAATGAACATTTGGTAGCAAATATTTAGAAAAGACAAGAAATATGATTTATAGGAGGGTGTCCCCCTCACTTATGAGCACAAGCAGCCACATCAATGCACCAAAGAGGCAGCTAAACAAGGGGAGGATAACTATTCTCTATCTTAAGTTTTGGGGAGCCAAGCCTCCCTAATTTTGAAGGAGTTGTTGGGAGCTCCAATTTTATAAGTAGAAAGGCCTATGGCCTCATTAAGTTGTTGGATATTAGTCAAATTTTTTCACTTTTGTTGTAGCATTGCTCTACTCATTTCAAGCTTACTTTTGTGGACAATTTCATGTAATGTTATTATTATTTTGATAATGAAGATGAAATTGTTTTTGAGCCAACATTGAGTTACCTTAGAGGGGCTCAAGCTCTTGGGCCCAATCAAAGAATACCAGTACCTCTTGTTTTGTATTTATATGTTTTGTTTGATCTTATGAATTATTTGATGTTAGATAGATTTCTTTCTTAAGAGTAGGTTGCTTTTTGTATTTTAGAGGGTTGTTTCCAATCCAAATTGTTGTAGTAGGTTGAATATGATAGAAGAAGATACAAAAAGGACATCAACAAAGCCTTGGCCTCCTTTCTCCCCATTGGGACCATGAATTGAGGCCGATCCCATCTTGTTGCCACAAAAAAACCACAAAGTTGCCATTGCAATAGGATTTCTAGTGTTGCAACTTGTTAGAAGGGTAATGCCTTGTTGTAGATCCATTTCATGATGCTCATTTCTATCTATACAACAAATTTTCTTGCATTTTTTCTTTCCATATAGAATTGTTTAGCATTTACTTTCCTAGATCATGATTTAGACTAGCTTGATGAACAATTCTGTTTTGTAGCGTAGCCAATTTCTTTTCTTTGTCTCGATGTTTGATTTTTAGTTCTCTTCCAGTACATCTCTGCTTACATTAAGTCAACCAATTAGCCATCACCGTGTCTCTTTGATCCATGTTCCACATTCCATCGAATGTCCCTCATGAATCTGCCCTAATTTTCTACTATTTTCTCATAAGCTTTCCACTCTTTCCTTGAACAAGTCCAACCATCTTTCCCTTCCCAAATCCTCATTGATGAACCCTAGACACCCTAACGCATCCTTATATCCTTTAGATACCCTTTCCATCCATTTTCCCACCTTCAAAACCTCTAAAACGACTCTCGAAATCCCCTTGTAGATCCCCTACAGCGTCTTTTAGATTTTCTTGTAGGTCATTTTTTTGAAGTACAATTGTAGTGAAAGCCTATAGAAGGCCACCAAAGGCCTGTTTGGGTGCATCCACACCTTCCTACACCTCTGCAAAATCCAAATTCACCCTCCATCACCACCTAAACACTTCCACATTCACAATCACACAAATTACATGCATGACAATTTGACCTAAAAGCACATAAAAATCCAGAAATATGTTCTTTCCTCATTTATTTGTAGAGATAGCTTGAGTAGATGATTTTTACTTCCTAAGTAGGTAATAGCATTCATTTCATGGTTTTCCATATCTCTTTCTATAGAAATAGGATTAGTTGGTTAAGTAGGGTTTTCTAGGTTTACTTTGCATTTCAATCTTCTCTCTCTTTCTGCAAGTAGAGTAGCCTTTGTAGAGTAAGCTTTTCTTTCTTTCATCACATATAAAGCTTCTTTTGGAATTCATAGAAGTTGGGCTGTGCTCTTAGTGATCTTGTGCCAGCTGACAAAGTGACAACCTACAGTAAGAACTAGTATTTGTGCATACAACACTGTCACTTCGACGTTTGTTACGAACTACCGAGTTGATAAAATTAAAGTAGGAAGCCTAGGAGTTCCATCATTATTGTTGCAATACTGGTGCTCACCACTTTTTGGCGTCGTTGTCGGGGATGATGAGCCCCAAAAATGGGTAATTATATGGGCTCATTTTTCCTCCTAACATAGTTTAATCCACCATTCTCATTAGTTTATTGCATGTTTTTTATTATATTTATGCTAATAGAGTGAGTTGGGTTGGTCATTATGCCTTGAAGTCTAACATGTGCTTAATGCAGATTTTTGGTCAATTTTGGAGACAAAGTCAAATATTTAATGAACATTTGGCAGCAAATATTCGAAGAAGAAAAGGGAGAGTATTTATAGGAGGGTGTATCCCTCATTTATGAGTCCCTACTTCAAATTCTCCTTCAGAAAGCTCTGAGCACAAGGATCCACATCAATGCACAAAAGAGGCAGCCAAGCAAGTGGAGAATAACTGTTGTCTATCTCAAGTTTTGGGGAGTCAAGCCTCCCTGATTTTAAGGGAGATATTGGGAGCTCCAATTGTATAACTAGGGAGGCCTAGGGCATCATTAGGTTGCTGGATGTTAGTCAAATTTTCGCACATTTGTTGCAACATTTCTATGCTCATTTCAAGCTTACTTTTGTGGACAGTTTCATGTAATGTTATTATTATTTTGATAATGAAGATGAGATTTTTTTGAGCTATCACTGAGTTACCTTAGAGGGCATAAGATCTTAAGTTAGGGACCAATCTAAGCAGTCCAATACCTCTTTCTTTATATTTATATGTTTTGTTTTAGCTTATGAATTAGTTGTTGTTAGATAGATTTGTTTCTTAAGAGTAGGCTGCTTTTGGTAATTTAGAGGGTTGTTTCCATTCCAATTTGTTGTAGTAGGTTGAATAGTGATAGAAGAAGATACATAAAGGCCACAAACAGAGCCTTGGCCTCCTTTCTCGCCATTGGGAACATGAATTGAGGCCAATACCCACTTGCTAACATGAAAAAACATAGATTTGCCTTTGCCATAGGATTTCTAGTGTTGCGGCTTGTTAGAAGGGAAACGCTTTGCTATAGATCCATTTCATCATGCTCATTTTTGTCTATGAAATAATTTTCCTTTCATTTTTTCTTTCCATATAGCATTTCTCAGTGTTCACATTCCTAGACCAGGATTTAGACTAGCTTGATGAATAGTTATGTTTTGTAGTGTAGCCAGTTTCTTTGCTTAGTCCGAGTGTTTGATTTTCAGTTCTCTTGTAGTACATCTATACTCACAATAAGACAGCCAATCAGCCATCACCATCTCTCTTTGATCCATGTTGCACAAGTCATCCAAAGTCCCTCATGAATCTGCCCTAATCTTTTGCACTTTTCTCATAAGCTTTCCTCTCCTCCCTTGAACAAGTCCAACCATATTTCCCTTCCCAAATCCTCCTTGATGAACCCTAGACACCCTAACACATCCTTCTAGCCTTCAGATACCCTTTTCACCCATTTTCCCTCCTTAAAAACCTCTAATAGACCTCTCTACATCCTCTTGTAGACCTCCTATAGACCTCCCGTAGATCCCTTGTAGCCTCGTGTAGATTTTCCTATAGGTGATTTTTTGCAGTCTGATTCTAGGGAAAGCCTCCAAAAGGCCGCCAGAGTCCTCCTAGGACCTATCCACACATTCCTACACCCCTGTAAACTCCAAAGTCACCATCCATCGCCACCTAAATGCTACCACATTCACCAGCACACAAATTGCATGCACGACAATCTCACCTAAAAATACATAAAAATCCGAAAAGATGTTTTTTCATCATTTCTATGTAGAGATAGCTTGAGTAGATGATGTTTACTTCCTATGTAAGTAATATCATTCATTTCATGGTTTTCCATCTCTCTTTCCTCAAAAATAAGATTAGTTGTTTAATTAGGGTTTGTTAGGTTTACTTTGCATTTTGAGTCTTCTCTCTCTTTCTTCAAGTAGAGTAGCCTTTGTAAAGTAAGATTCCTTTTCTTTCATCACATATAAAGCTTCTTCTAAAATTCATAGAAGTTGGCTTGAGCTCCTAGTGGTCTTGCGCCAGCTGACCAAGTGACAACCTACAGTAAGAACTAGTACTTGTGCATACAACATCGTCACTTCCAAGATTGTTACGAACTACTAGGTTGATAAAAGTAAAGTACGAAGCCCAGGAGTTGCAGCATTATTGGTGCAATAGTAGTGCTCACTAGTTGTGAAGAATCATGAGACAAAAACTCAGGAGGACTTGGTTTTGGGGGATCAGCTTTAGCCTTACCTTTGCCTTTCTTCTTACCTTTCAAGATTTGTCTGCTGGGGTAAACTAGATAGCGTGGAACTTTGAGGGTTTACTACGGTCGGGTGGGTTCTCGAAGGAACTATTGGAAACAAAATTTGAGACCGAATTCTGTTTGGAAGAAGATCTGGTAGGGGTTTGGGACACTGAACCAATTAATCCATCAACATGAGTTGTAGCCTGTGAATTTGAGGTTGTGGGATAGGATGATGGCTACCGGGCTTTCTGTAATAACTCATCCAAAGTGCTAGACTAAGAATAAATGATATCTAAGTACTAGGCACCAGCAATGGCTTGTTCTTCGGTAACACTTCCACCCATATCTCTATCGCAAGAAATTGGAGCGATGAATGAATTCATAAACTATTTGGTGACCAACTGATCAACAATCTCAAATTTGATTAGGTGATGCCTACGAATCCCTTCATGGATGTGATCAGAGATGTGTCTCATAGTATCTTTCTTAAGAAATGTGAGCAAATAGGTGCCAATTTCATAGAAAACCAGAAACTAGAAATGCGTGAGAAAATCCATGGCTAAAGAGTTGAAGTCATGGTAAGTACTTCGAGGAAGCTCAATGTACCACCTGGCTCCAACACCTATCAGGGTTCACTAGAAAAGGTGGAAACGAATAGAATCATCAATGTAGGAATTTGAAGAACACTAGAGGTGATATGTCATCACATGTGCTTGTGGATCTTCTTTTTCTTTCCCATTCTAACTTAGGACAATCCCTCAAGATCTTGGACAGAACTGGAGGCCGGTATGGTGAATGAAGAATTTTATCATTCATGAGGCGAGACATATCTTGCAACTCTAGTATGGCCAAGAATGACAATTGAGTATGAAGAGGCATTCGAGGTTGATAAGTGGGTCCAACAAGAGGAGCCCATTCTTGCTGGTAAGGATTTTTTCCCCATAGTAGAGGGTTTTCACCATATGTAATTTGATTCTAGCCCCACTATAGGTTACCTTGGCAGTAGGTAGGATTTTGACCTTGAACAACTTGAAACTATTCAGTCATAGGTTGTTGATAAGCAACATATAGGTTAAGAGGTTGTTAAGCCTGTTGACCTTGGACATATGGATATTGAACCTTTTGTTGCTGAACATACGGGTTTTGAACGTGTTGCACCTGAACAAGAGGATTTCAGGCTTGTTTTTGTTGGACATAAGGATTGTACACTTGCTGCCCTTGGACATAAAGATTATAGAATTGATGCCCTTGGACAAAACGATTATGGGCCTATTGCCTTAGGACATTAGGATTTTGGGCCTCCTACAACAAGACATGACCCTAGCCTTATCCTTACGAGGGTTGACCCTATTGATATGTATATAAGGTTTGCTGCTACCTGGGTTGGCCTTGCTGCTGCAAGGATTGACTTTTCTACTGCAAAGTATGTCCCTGTAGCAGCAGAAGTTGTCCCTATGAAGACAGATGCTAGGAAGTTTGCGAAGCATACTACATCTACTACTGCATGGTTTGTTGCAACTATTGCGAGGGTTTCCCATGCAGTTATTGCAGTTGTCCTTGCTATAGTATCATTTTCCCTTGTTGTTGCATGGACGAACCTTGCTTCAACAAAGGTTTCCCTTGTTGGTAAAGAGGCTGTCCTTATAGTTGCAAGGGTACTTGAGTAGTTCTTGTAAAATTTCCGAATTGAATCTGGCCATAGCCACCGTGAAAAGTGGATGGGCAAGGCTAAACATACTACCAAGACTGAAGAATGTAAGGCAGATTAACCATTCCTTGAGAACCATATGGAACATAAGTAGTTTGGTACTGAACCTGGGCCTCATAAGGTTGTTGATACTAGAAATAGCTTGACCCAGATAGACCAATGAGATTTTGAACCTATTGATATTGGATATTGCTTGATCTAGTAGGACTAGCAGGTTTTTCGATAATGCTCAAAGAAAGTTGATCCATGTCAACAATGTGAGGTTGTGAGGTACTCACATTGTTGGTGCCTAACACCATAGAAGCACTCATATTCTTCCCCCCGAGTGGTGGAACAACTTGGCCACTTCCTGGAGGGTTCGAATAACTGATAGTAATATTCTTCGAGACCGTCGATTGAACTGGACAGGTGAATGGGACAGACAAGACAAAAGGGTTTAGAATAGTGGGTTGCACCAGGACTAAGGTAACGATCTGTTGGGAGTTCATGTTGACAATGAATGGAATTGTAGGAGGCATGGTGACAGACGCCGAAAATTGGTTATGAGAAAGTGATGAGGTACTAGGTGTACCTAAGACCAATTATACCAAAGTCAAAGAATTAGGTGATAAGTCCTCATACACAATGATGGGGATGCTTCCTATATGGGGGAAACATTTAGGAGGAAATTTATGTTCTTCCTCTTCGGTACTGTGTGGAGTAGAAACTTCCTACTTATTTGGAGAGGTAACTGGAGCATCACCTTCAGGTTCCATAGCTGGGAATAAACAACGACGAATGACGGAAGATGTACGAGGGGACAATTCCAAAGGAACACCCAACTAATCATACGAATTGTACCACCACTGTGGTGATATCACAACATAGTCGAACAAACAATTGAGAGGATATATAACCAATCCAAGCTAACCATGAGTATTCAGTGTACTCTTAGGAGTCTAGACGCGATTTTCCGAAGATTCTAGACCAATATCAAGAGGTGACCTAGTATTTGACCTAGGCAAGAGGATGAGATGACAAAGGTTGAATGCTTAGAATGATTCCAAATTCAACAACTTTTTCCTCGAGTGACTCTAGTAATTCTGCAAAAGGCTCCTTAGACAATATTTTAGAGAGAGGAGAGGAAGACAAACTAGGTGAACAAGATGGTTCAGCCATGATGACCTTGTCTTAGTTGAGAAGAAAAGAGACATATATTTCAAGTCTTTAAAAATGCACTTTAGGGAAAACTCACAATTTGGTCTAGAAAAGAATAATAGGATGTTATAAGATCATGGGCAATCAATTTTTTGAGATGCATAAATAAATTGGTGCTCCTTCATGTTTTAAGAGTTGAGAAAGAAAGATAGATGACTCTATCACTTTCAATTGGAAATGATCTCGAAACGTCAAGCGCTTGAATGATAATTTAAATTTAATGAGTTAAAAGGATGAAAGGATTACTTTAGATGAACTAGGTAAAAAGTATTACTACACAACTGTGAACTGCAGAATTACTCTCGACAAACCTACAACTATGGGCACAAAATCTCCCCGAATGTTGTGTTCGGTGGTACGTCGAGCACAAGTCCATAATAGTGATGTCTAGTACCAAAGCTAATGACAATTCCTAGGTTTAAAGATGCCATAATACGTTCCTATCCTAGACCTCCTAGATGTGATCGTTATGTTTCAAATGTGCCTTAGGTTAATTGAGTTTATTTTAATGTTTATCCTGAGTTATGTATCATTTTTCAACCCTTAGTGATGTTACTTGAAAAGCCCTAAATGCAGCTAAATGAGACAAGACCCTTTCAACTCAATAAATTGTCTACACTAGAGAGTGTAGGAAACACAATCAAATGCAAAAAACCAAGCAACTGAAAGAAAAATGATTTTTCACTACACTTTTCGAAAAAATAAACTAATGAAAAATACATTCCAATTCCTAATTTCCTAATAAGTACGCTCTAACAGTCCTTTCAAAAGAAAAGAGAATTCTTCTTCTTTTCAAATGCCAATGCAATCCTACCCTTCAATGACGATAACTACCATAACATATTGATGTGACAAACTAGAATTTTGTACTTTTCATCAAAATGAAAAAATGATTTTCTCATAAATAACTTCAATGAAAAAGTCTCGCGACAATCGATAATCAAGTGAATGAAAAAAATGAAAAGAGAATCTCTTTCAAACTAATGACACAAAGACTACTAAAAACAAGACCAGCAATGTGATCTATTATGGAAAAGAGACATTTAGACAAGCAAACAAAACTCGTCAAACTTATGTAATGGAGGTCAAAGTGATAGAAGGACCATAAATGAAATGCAAGGAGTAAATGCACCAACAACATTACTCACTGAGTTCACAATCAGCATAATGGATGACAATCTAGATGCCCTAGTGGAAATAAGCAAGCAAACAAAGCAAACGAAAAGCAAGTTTCTAGTGAGGGAGAAGATGGTCTAAACAACTTACAGGGTAAAAATCATGAGAGGAAAACACACTGGCCAAGATCTGGGGTGAACCCTAATCTTCACTTACAGGCATCTGTGTGACTTCCTAATTGACAACAAGCACTAGAAGGGGATCAACACGACTGTTCCTCAGCATATCACATTGATCAGTGTGACTGTCAACTAATTAAGCGTGCTGCTTGAGAATGCAAAGAAAAAAATATAAATTTTCAAAAGTTGGGACCATAATTTCTACTATGAATTTCAAACCCATACTAGTAAGCAAAGGAAAACAAATATAACTAAAGGGAAATGGTGAAACTAGAAAAGTTCACACAGAACCATTAAATTCCAAGCAAACAAACAGAAAGACTCGATCCCCAGTATGGTTTCCAATTTGTGGTGAAGTAAAATTCTAAATGGAAACACAAATAATTCCTCTAGCCTCATGTGGTTCTAGCCACAACCGAGACATTCTATGGAAGATTTCCTTAGGTTAGAACCAAGTAAGAGGGCCTACCTCTTAGTATGCTTATCCCATTTGGTGATAACCTTGCTTTCATGCTTCATATATCTCCTATTTCCTTCTTCGAACACCTGAAACAAGTAAACAACAACAAACAACAACTATGATAATAGACAAATGTAATTCAACCTAGTTAACCAGTCAAGGAGCATTAAGCCATGAACATGTGGAATGAGACATTATGTAGGAAATTAGTTTATAGTTGCATATATATTAAATCAAGAATAGATTACAACCATCATCTTGACATTAATGCTCTCCTCTGAAAAAATGAGGTTCCCACACACTTCCATTAGCATTCCATGATGGCCTCAATAATGATAGTTTTAAGGCTCCTCCCTTCAGGCTTCACATTAAACCAAATTCACACTTCTCCCTCACCCACAACTAGAGAGCTACAACTATAGATAACTTGCTATTTACTCCAAACTTAATTAGCACTAGCACATTAACCTTAACACTAGCTTGTGCTTGGGAAAAAGGGACGTTTATATAGCATGAATGGATGGGAGATGATTCCTCTTCTCATGGGACAATGTCTTATCTCTTTAGGTAGTTACATCCTTATAGGGGAAAGTAGCCCAAAGTACCATCCTCAACTCCATCTAACTGAACCATTTACCATACTTCCATTACGAAGTTTCTAGAGTTGGAAGCTTCATCTCCTTATTTAAAAAACATTCCACAATAGGATCAATGTGAATAGAAAAAAGCTCAGTCACTCTAGTTGGTTCTAGGGACAGTGTTAATCCCTACATATTGGCACAAGGAGGAAAAGCATCATTAGTGCCAGCCTTGTAAACTGGGAAAAGCAAAAGATTTTTGGGAAATGCTGCAAAAGGTAATTGTTTTGCTCATGAAGAGGGACAAAATGGGAGTTTCTTCATGAAGGGAAAGCATGTAGGGTTCATTGCATAGGTTCTCCATGATCAAGGAATGGGGAATACAGGGATAGTGGCAAAATGTCTTCTAACAGGTGGCTACGTAATTGACCTATGGTGGGGGTGATACTTCTTGCACATAAGAACCATTTAGGGATGATGGTTGAGTGGGAATTGATTCAAGGCTAATGAATGTAAGTTAATCAATGATCACAATGTTTCATCCATTTGCAAAACACATCACTCAAAAGGGAGAAGATACAAAAGATCCCATGAGATAAAGATAATCATGGTCAAGGAGTAGATTAAAATCTAAATGGCCTTGTACAACCATCATGTCTATTGAGACTTGATATTTCCTCCCAAAGTAATAGTCAAATTAGGAAGGATACATAATGGTTGAATGGTTCCTCTATTAAAAGCTAAAAGATTATGGGTGATGGGGAAAAGATGAGGAGAACCCAAATTTTTCCAAGTAGTTGAGGAGAGAATACTAACATTTTCACCCTCGTCTATGATTGTGCTCGGTACATCCATATGTTTAGCCTGTACTGTAATCTAGAAAGGCACATAAGATGGAAGGTGATATCATGCCAGTTGAATTGAATAAAAATAATTGACTAAACTACTTGGAGGGGGTGTCATAGGAATGTGAGAGCTGCAATATTGCTCGATGGGAATAGGAGAAATGCTCTCTTGCACCTCGGTAAAAAAAGTATTTCCATCAAGTTCATTCAAAACTAAAGAAACCAGAAGAACCTGAGCAGTATGAGGTTCACTCTCTCCAAGAAAGGTATGGTTAAATGGTGGTGGGGTCAAGTCCACCAATTTCTCAATCAATGGTTGATCGAGAATATACTCACTAGGCTCACTTTGATAAAGGTCAAGGTGGACCAATGATGACTCTTGATCAACCACCCGATCAACTAATGGAGGATTAGGGGAAAGATTTTGATAACCAGTCAGAATATGAGCTTGAGAAGCTGTAAGGTTTTCCAACTCTTTGAAAGCTTGATTCATAAGAGGACAAAAGTGAATTTGATGATTACCTTGACAAAACCTACAAGGAAATTTAAGTATTACCTTTTTCCCATGTGCTTTACTATTACTAGTTGAGGGTTTGTCATGAGCATTATCACCAAAGCCTGATGACAAAGGTCAAAGTGAACATAAAGACCACACTTCTAAGACATTGGGAATACCAGGACAATTTCGAAGAAGGTGGGAACCCTTACATAACATTCAAGGGAATTTTACTTTTCAAGGTTGCTTAGAAGATTTTTCTTCCTTAGTTAAATTTGTACCAATGGTTGTTTGGTTGCCCCTTTCCCTGTTTTTCTTCTTCTTCTTTGTCCTCTTGTTCTTCTTCTTCTTAGCATCATGGTTACTAGAATCCAAACATTCACCAAGCGAAGAAGGTGAGTGGTCAACTTTAGGACCAACATGAGGTTGATGTTGTTAAGGTGGAGGAGAAATTGGTTGAAAATCAGTTTGGACACTCGCAACAACTGAGGTCGAAAATAACGAAACTAGGAGACCATCGGTCAATCCAGGAAGGGACATTGTCACCATATAAGGAGCACCAACATCTCCAAAATAATGAAAACGACTAGGATTCTAGTCAAAGGGGCTTCCTTGATTGCTAAACTCAGGAAATGTTTCCGTCAGCATCAACTTAAGGTATACTAAGGAGTATTTCCATAGGGAGGATGTTGTTTTATGGTTAATTAATTTTATAATTTGAAACAAAAAATTTGGCTTTTCATGTTTTAAGAGCCGAGAAAAGGAATAAAAGGTGACTGTAGTCACTTTTGTTTATTTAGTGAGCTCAAGAGGACATGTTTCTTGATGATCATTTCAAATTTAAAGAGTTAGAAAAGATCGAAATGAGTACTCGCGTAACTCTAGGCAAAAAGGAGTACCAAGTAACCTTGAACTACAATATACACCTTAGCTAATAAATTTACAAAGGGCTTGATGTACATGTAGGGAATCTCTCCGGTTGTTGTGTTTGGCTTACTCTATTTACACAGTGGTAGACCTAGCCTCCTAAGGATAAATGTTGGCAACCTATGAGTGTCTCCCTTTATATACTTGAGAGTATGGGGAGCACAAGTTTTTGCTAGCATTGTCTAATGCAAGAGTGAATGACAACTACTAAGATTTATAAAAGGTGGAATACATCAATAGCCTGGACCACTAGCCATGAACATTAATGTTTCAAAGGCTCCTTAGATAAATTGATAGATTTTAAAGTTGAGCTTCAATTAAGTTCTAGTTTTAGGCTCAAAATGATTTCACCTGAACACCTATGATGCAACTATATGAGAAAATGAAAAAAATTTATTTCAATGAAAGCTACACTAACCAAAGGAAGAAATTTCAATCAATAATTCATCAAACAAAATGAATCATGTAGAATTCCTTCTAATATCTTTCACTTTCATATTTCGAATGCAAAATGTGAAAACGAAATCAAATCTTTCATTTCACTAAATGCAATGCAAAAATTAAAAATATTTGTAGTTTTCTAACTATCCTAAATGAAACTTTTTGAAAGAAAAATTATTTTCACTTTACAAAGATGCAGTTATATGAATTATTCTTTTCTTTTCATTTTTAATGATTTGATGCACATAATATAGTTTTTAGCTTTCAATCATTGAAAAAATGTAATCTATTTTCCATGATGAATCTCAAAAAATAACTTTTCAATGCAACTAATCTACTACATTTTCACCAAAAGTAAATTTCAAAATACAAGATCAAACAAATGCAAAATCATGTTTTCAATGATTTCCACAGAAAACAATACTCAATCAATCAGAAAAATAAGCATCTCAACAATACCAACAAGAAGAAAGTGATGACCAATTGACTAGAAACCCTAGAACTGAGCTAGATTTCACTTCGAAGACACTCAGACAAATTTTGCAAATTAATCAAAGAAATAAATAAAAACATTGAAAAATCCAAGCATACAAGATAGGAAAATACCTTAGGGGCCAAGACACATGGATTGTAATGAAGAAAATTAAAAAATTCTCACATTGAAGGATCATCACTACTTTATATACCCAAACCCGTGATTATCGCTACTTTGCATAGGCAAACCCAAGATGGCATCACTATTTTGTATAGAAAAAGTAGTTATGACTTCAGCATGACCAAAAAATGGAGATAATTTTCCACAATCATCGCAATCATCGTGACTGTAAAGGTAGAAACCACGATCGCACTGTGACTATAAAGGGTAAACCCGCAATGGGTAAGGAATATGGGAAAAAACTAAAAATATTCCAAGAAATAATCCAGACTTAACACTTTAAGGTAGTAATTAGTGATGGTATAAACCCAGGCTAATGCAGAAGACCCAAAAAAATGATGGTTTGTCAAAATATTCGAAAGATCAGGTTGAAAGATTGGATGGAAAGGTTCAGAGGCTCCCCAGCAGAGTCACCATTTTGTTGACATAGATGATCCCTATAGCCCAATGAGTAGGTCTAGCAACTAAAGTGACAATCAACTATACATCCTCCTAGGTTATAATTGAAAAGTAGAATGACTGAGATGACCTACCTCATTCTGATGCTATTCTGATTTCCATTGTTGAGGTCCTTATACTCCTTGTGTCACGGCGTTTTTCCTGCTTCCCTCAGTGCTTATGTACCTACAAATGTAATCAAGAGACAACAAATCATGTCAGAACCAATAGCAAATCCAATAATAACCTACTTAGCTAATTAAGGAATTCCAAGTTAATACATACATGAACATATATGTTTTTGGAAGATGAATGAGAAATTGTAATTATTTAAAGAATAAAGGGAAGCTTACAACCATAGACTTTATTTTGAAAGGCTCTCCTTGAGTGGTAATCCAATTCCATGCCAAGAAACTCTCCAAGCACTCCTCCTCCAAGTCTAATGAATAGCCTCTAGGCACAAGCTTATCACGAGGGTGCAAATAGACATATACGAACTTGACTCTAACCTTACCAACCTTTTGGGAATGAGAGAGGAGGAATTTATAGGCTGGGAGATGGATTTAGGACTCCTACGAATATAGGATTAGCGCCATATATGAAGGAGGTATCTCATAGGGATAAGACAAATAGGTCAATTTAGGAGGATTCGACCTCATCTATGTGAAACCACCTCTAGCTCCTCGCTTTGGAAGCTTCTACATCATGAAGCTTCTCATCCACTTTGGGAAAATTACCTTTTTGAGATAATTGTAGGTATGAAAGGGAACAAAGTGATGCCATCGTGGGTCAAACTTGATGCATCAGGGGGCCATCATGGTTTTGAGCTTCATAAGAGCAATGACCCTCATTTTAGGAGTATAAATGGATGAGTATACTATATAATAAGGGATCTGAGCTGTATACATGGATGAGTATATTGTATAATGGTCATGTTTTGGGAACTTCAGGGTATGTCACAGGGAAATGAAAGAAGCATGAAAAAATACTGTGTAACAATTCATCATGACAATTTGATAATCATGGTGACTATTGGTGGAGCAAGTTGAGCTTCTTCACCATGTATAGCTTGGGCAACTATGTATCCTTGGTGAGGAAAAGGATTGGCAAGCATGAGTGGAGGAGATGAAGAAGGAGGTGGTAGAGGACTTATACCTATCGCCATAACTCAAACAATTAGTATAATTCATGTATGCATAAGTAAAGTGCCAAGATAAGCCCAAATAGAACAAATCCCAGCAAGATGAATGAAACTCTATTGAGAGGTAAAAGGCAAAATGTTTTAGAAGAACATAGAAAGAGAAAGCTTAGACAAGTTATCCAAAGTGAGTTTGTAACATACTTAAGGAATTTAATGCAAACTAACCTTTACAACACATTGAAGTTAGTTAGGAGGAACCATACTAATATAATTAATAATTTAGTCCTAGGACTATATGTTATTATATAGATAACATGATATACATATATAGCCCTAACATTAGATATATGGATAATAACATATCCTCCCTTGTATCATGTATAACGTATAATACTCCTTATACTCCTGATATTATATTAATATGATATTATATATATATATATCCCTAAAATTATATGTTAGTTATATATTATATATTGTACCATATATATATTAAGTATTATTCATATATATTAAGTATATTATTATATATTATTTATTATATATATATATATATATATATATATAGAGAGAGAGAGAGAGAGAGATATATATATATATATAATATATATATATAAATATGGTCATTATGTATATATGATATATGAAATGAGACATGAAAAACTTTGAGCTCAACCTAAGTTTCATATATCGAGGGCATTGTCTTATTTTAGGTTACTTGTAAGGGGAATAGTGATTCGTTTTGGAGCGTAGATCTTTGACATCATGTCTTGTATGATACTTACGTTAAGGTAATAAATCATAAGGACATCAAGAAGAGGTCTTTGACCATTGGTAAGCACATCCTTCTCATGAAACCTATGAGGCAAGTAATAATAATTCATTTGTTTCATCTCTTACATATTATTATAATTACAAGTCAATGAGCTAAACCTAGTTACATTTTCTTCAAAAATCCTCTTAACTAGGGAAGCATTCATTGTATTATACATGGTTATTCTCAACGGTAAAGAGATCTCATAAGAATATTCTGACTATTAGTCCAGCTATATAACATCATTATAACAAACATTGTCACATAGCAAGGCCTTCACTAACAAATATATCTCTCAATATATCGGAGCACAATTTTGGTGAGAACAATGATTATATACGCCTTCAACATTATCTTTCCAGGTACATACCCACCCGGGTGTTCACCGAGTATGACATTCGAGGACTATTCTTATCTTGGGTTCCCAACCTCAAAGAATATGCGTCCAGTTGCCTACTTTTATATTGTTTTCCCTACACATCCTCAAAGAAAATCATATATTAGTTGATTACCCACTCTTCCACTCTTTCTTCCCAAGTGAGGACAAAATGTTGTGTTTTATCTCTCCCTCTCAACTAGGGAGGATATGTCCATTCGGGTGCAAAGCATGTGAGCTGTCCATTTACTGTTTTTTATTTTTCATTCTATCACGATTCACCCTAAATATTTGAATAATGTTAAATAGGATAAGCTTGACACTTCTTCCTATTTACTTGTAGGAATTGTAGAAGGTTACATAGACTTGAAACAAGCACCAATTTATGCTTTCAAAAAATTGGATAAGTATCCATAGATAATAAAATCTTTTGATTTGGTTATCTCCATGGGTGAAGGAAAGAACTGTTTTTTCCACTTTTGTGTAGATTTCAATTTTTTTTTCCATGCAATTTTCGACAAACTTACGTACATTAAAATCGTTAATTTCCTTACCATTTTTTACCAACTAACTTATAAATTTTCTATTTAAATTGGCACCGTTTCTTCTCTCTTTGTGATTTAGCGTTCAAAAGATTAGCCCCATTGTGATTCATCAAATTGATTAGCTTATCTACCTTCTCTCTCTACCTTCTCTCTCCTCTGTCTACATTGTTTTTTTTATTATCGATTTCAAGATAGAAAAATACTTTCATATGATTTAATAAAAGGCAGTCTAATAAACTAGAGCAAGGCCACATCCTTAAGCGTGGAGGGAAACAAATTCATCTTCTATTAATCTAAGTTATAGTCATAGGTCATGGTCCTGATAGGCTAAAGTATAGAAGTGTGGGAGGGATGTGGGGCTAATATTCTTCATTCTCTGCCTCCCCATTGGTTTCTTAGATGGGAAATAACTCATTCTTCTTGTTTTCAACCATTTATTGGATAAATGATATGGTCTCTTCCTATGCATTGAGTTCTTCAAAAATCTTAGGTTACTCACTTAGAGGATTTTCTAACTCGTGCATGGTGAAAAAGGGAATCTCACACTCACACAAGGAGAGTGATGGTAAACTACTTCAATGGATGGGGGTTTTTGGTAGGAATTTCCATTGATTATCCCTACTCCTAGGATGCATGAAATAATTAGCTTTGTTTATTGGGTTCTCGATCCCCACCCCACCTTCTTTTTTAAATTTCCAAGTTAATAGTATTAATGAAAAACAAAAGGTAGAAAAAGAAAGGCAACTTCTAAGTAGAAAAAACACCTACTTGGAGACCTCCCTAATAATGGTGCCAAAGAGTGGTGGGTATCAATACATCAATAAGAATGTTGAGACTCCCAAGGCTACCAACTTAAATTATCAACATGGGGTTCGTACAAACTTATCGTTAACCATGGTCAACCATGCTCAACCATGTTTATTTTAGGGTTTATATACCTTGTGTTTATAATATTTATCAATTGGGGTTAATATTATTCCCTTGGGTTTATAATATCAATCCCTTAGGTTTACTAATGTGAGGGTTCATATTCCTAGGGTATAATATTATTCATAGGGTTTATAGTATTAATCTTAGGGTTTAATATAAAAATCTTGCATTTACAATCACGGCCATCCTTGGTGAGTGATGGTCCAATGTCACATTGTTCCAATGTGTCCAAACCTTAAAATCAAGCATTGTCAACCATATTCTAACATCGAATTGTGACAAATATTGTCTTAGTATCAAAATGATTGATGGTGAACCATGGTCAATTCTGTTTATTTTGTGGTTTATAATATTTATCTTAGTGCTTATACATTGGGTTTATAATATTTATCCCTTGGGTTTAATATTATTCCCTTGGGTTTATAATATATATTAACGATAATAATTTTAATAGTGGTATGCATATACAACCGAGCAATGAAATAACACATGAAACTTTTACTTGTAAAATATTCCTAGTGAAGCAGCTGATCCAAAATTCTACTAGCTTTTCTTAATTTTCCTTTGCTTATCCTTTTCCTTTCCTTTCTTTCTTGCTTGCCTTTCTCCAAATCCAAGTGAATGTTAAATTTCACCAAGACTGCTCTAAGTGTGCAAGAGTGTAAGAGAGCCAATAACTAAACTGACCAAAAATTGAACCAAATGTTGTATATTGTTTCTCTCTTGCCTTTTTTATCATTGATGTCTCATTTTTCGTCATTTTCCTTCATTTTTCCTATCATTTCCCTTTCATGCATATTTGTGTCTTTTCATCTAAATTTCTCATATTTTCCTATACTTCTCATAATTAAATGTCAATTATTGACTCTTTCCATTTTCCAATGTGTTTTTTAATTTCCATAACCATTATTAAACATATGTAATGCCCACTACACTGTTTTCCCAACATTCATCTTGGAATATGTGTCTCATGACCATGGTCTTATTTTTCCTTTTATATCCTTTATTACATTAAAATTTAATTCGAGGTTATTACAAACCCCTACCCCTTAAGGGAAATTTTTCCACGGTGTTCTATGACACCTATGGCCACCAAACTGCTGAAAACAAAAACTATTTCCTATGGAGCTTTATAACATAGCTCGATGTAGTATTTATAATAACCTCGTGTTGAAAAGAAAAATAAACATACCCCTTAATCATAGTATCTCTTTTGGGCATAGGGATATCTGTACGGCCTGATGTTTGGAGGAACACTTCCTTGAATCAGATGAATAGCATGATCATGATCACGAATAGGTGGGAGACCTTTGGGAGTCTCAAATACCTCAGAATGATTGTCCAAGACTATTTGGAGATCTGGAGAAATAGATGTTTCCAATGTGGAAACATCTAGCAAACATAATTGTGCAATTACACCTTTTCATTTCTTTTTTAGAATATTTGTCATACCATTAGATCTTATTAACTTTCCCGATTTCCCTACAATACCCATTAATACAACTTCCTTTCCTTCCATAGAAAATTTCATGAAAAGTTTTGGAAAATCAAAAGCTATTGTACCCAAGGATTATAGCCATTGGACTCCTAATACAACATCAACACCTCCCATTGGAATGGAAAGAATTAGGCTAGTCAATACATATTCTCCCATAGACAGCTTCATATTATGGCACTTCCCAGAGCAATTTATTCTTCCTCCATTTGCAACCATCACTTGACACTCTGGTGCTGGATATAAGAAGAAATTCAATTCTTTTTCTACCTTACAATGAATAAAATTGTGAGTACTTCTTGAATCGATCAACAACATCACCTTTTTCATTTGATTTTTCCTTCTATCTTGATGGTTTGAGGAGTGATAATTCTCGTCAATGCATTACAAGATATGGTCAGATTCATTTGTTATTCATCTAGGCTTTGTTCCTAGAGTATATCCTCTTCTTTTGACCTTTCTTTCTCCTTTTCTTCTTCCTCTTCACAATATATGTAGAATAATTTCTTCTCATCACACTTATGACCTTTAGTGTATTTGCTATCACAACTGTAACAAATCCCTTTTGCTCTTTTTTCTTCCAATTGAATTGGTGTCAACCTTATAGGTTGTGGAAGACTAGCGACAACAACACTTCCATCTTTATATATGTGAGTGGTATGCTTCCTTGTTTCCATCATTTTTCTTTCCATTTTTCTTGCTAACGTGAATTCCTTCTCTAATGAATCAGTTTCCCAAAGGAGAACATCATGTTGGATATTATCCTTTAAAGACCCTATGAACAAATCAATCCTATTCTCCTCTGGAATATCTTTTACCTTTATGTTCAATTTTTGGAACTCCTCAATGTGCTCCATTATTGAACCCTTTTGTTTGAGACTTATCAATTGGCTAAAAAAAGTGTTGCTTTTTGTATCCTCATAATGTGCTATCAATTCTTCCGTAAAAATTGCCCAAGTGGTAAATCGTTTACGAGAGCAAAAGCCATTGATACCATACAAACTGGTTTGGTTCCAAATATAAAGTTTCCATACGTACCTTTTGTGTGTTTTGCACATTATTGAGATAGAAAAATTGCTCCCTCTGTAATATCCATGTGCGGGATCCTTGCCATCAAACTTCCTCATATCTATTTTTGGAATATGGTGGGTCTTTGATCCAACATTAGAGTCTATGGAAATGATTAACATTTCTTTTGTTCGCATCATGAGTTTCCTTTACTATATTTTCACCATTAGTAAGTATTTCTTGTAGAAAATTTGTCAAATCTGTCTTCAAATCTGCCATGTCTGTCTTCAAATCTATCTTCAAATATGTCTTCAAATCCATCTTCCAGTCATCCATATTAGCTTCCATGTCCTTTATCTTAGATTTCACGCCATTTATCTTAGCTTCTATTAGCTTTTGTGAGATTGACATATGTTGCACTTGTTCTTGTAATTTTGATATATCATGTAGCATTTCTTCCGCTTTTTCATGAGTCATGCTAGAGCTTTTAGGTTCCTTACTAGGTGTTTGAATTTTCTTTCCTCAGGGCATCAGTTACCGATAGTAATGCTCTACTATGCCCTTTGAATTCCTTCAAAATAAATTTTCAAACCAATCTTAAGCAAAAATTTAAAAGAATCTACACACCTTTTTTCACTTTGTAGGATCTCAATATTGCCT
>APFE031496320.1:0-26052 GCA_000404065.3 Pinus taeda
TGTGAGTGCACCAGACGAAGATGATATCAAATAGGTGTCACATCCGGGTAGGTTGGCATCTCATGAAAAATAATGCTTGGATTGATGCCAAGCATTTCTTCACAGGAACAGGTGAAGACATCACAAAATTATTTGCATATGGCCATATAGATCTTAATCTCATTGGGAGAACAAGAGGCCCCTATGTGAATGTTTTTTACTATCCCTGGTTTCACAGAGATGTTGATGGGCATGGTTGCCTAGATGTTTCCCAAAATTTCCTTCAGTCAACACCTCATGAACAAATATGGGTATCTAAAAGGGAGCAGTTGTTGCAGGGGAAACTAAAGTATCTAGATAGGTAGGAGTCGCACCAAGTCTAGGAGGAAAAGAAGAATGATGATAAATATCATTCCAAGGGGCTTCTTTAATAGACATGAATTCAACATTGCTTTTGTCAGTAAGGAAAGTATCATTTAAATGATATTGAAAATTTGAAGAACAAAGCCAAGGAGTTTGTGAATACGAGTCTAGGATTGTACTCAATTGGTAATTGGTTTCAAATGCAGTTGTGGAAGCCAAAAGGACAACTTGGGAAGCTTGTTCTACAAGGTTGAGTGGCATGGTGTCACCAGAATGATCAATTTGATCAGGGCTAGGGATGATCCAAGGGTCATTACTAGACGAGATCATATTAACTGAGGCAACATTAGTGGGAGGAGAAAGGGAAAAAGTTCCCATTAAGGAAGAGTCTTTGAAAAGAACCACTCTGACATTTTCATAATGAATGATGGATTTTCCAACATAAGGTATATTACCAGTTGAAGATTCAGAGGAAAAGAATTCCAATTGGTCTATTGTGACAATTTTCCCTTGGTGGGGAAAGTGGAGTACTTGCAATAGAGTAGAAACCACACAAAACATCACGTGAGTCCAGCTATGGCCAAGTAGAAGGTTATAATTGAGATTTGTGTCAACAACCTCTACTTCCATATTGACAAATTTTCCTTCTAACTAAATATGTAAATAGCCAAGAATACCATACAGTCAAAAACCTTTTCCATCAAAAGCTTCCAAAGTATTCGGGGATTAGTTGAGAGGAGGGGAGCCAAGGGCTTTCCAACATGATATGGACATAATGTATGTAAAGGCTCCTTCATGAACAATAGTTTTTCCCATAACGACAACTTATATGAGAAAAGTGAGTTGAGGTGGTAGGCGAGGGACATGATTTTCAAGATCAAAAGTGATCAAGCTAGAATTAGTGGGATTAATTCCTCCAATGGTGGATAACAAATCCATTCGTTGTGATGGACACGTTTGAAGGACTTCCAAGGTTGACATCATCGAGGGTGCTTGAGTGAAATCCTCTACAATATTGTAGTACTTAGAAGCTCACACATTTGGATTATAAGATGATTTCTAAAGAACGCCTTTAGGGGGTGGTCAGATTATGGAATAAATGATAGGTTTCTCGATATGGAGGGGACGAGAATTGGGTGAATTGGAGGAAGAGGGTATATCAGTGGCATCTTTCTCCACCACGGGTCTTTCAAGATTTAGATAATATTTTGATTTGGTGGCTATGAAAATAGGTTCCAAGCCACTCATGAACACTTGCAAGCTTCCAGAGGTCTGAGTGTGGGGTTGGTATTTCATTTTTGTCTGTTGAGATGGGAAAGGTTCCTTCAACACAAGTAGCATCCCTGAGGTGCCTTTCAAAAGATGACTTACGTTGGAACATCAGGGGAAATCCTTAGTGTAATGATCCTCATCACAAATAAGGCAAGGATATTTGGGCATTCGATTCAATGAATCATCAACAAATGGCTTTTTGGGAATCTTGTTTCAGGGTATCTTGCTTAGCTTTTCCTTTACCCTGTTTCTTTCCTTTTGAGGATTTATTTGTTGCGGTAGATTGGACAACATTTACTTTTGAGGTTTTACCAAGATTCTTTGAATTGTCTACAATATTGGAGGTTGCAACGGCCAAAGTAGATTTAGGTTTCGTAGAAGCAACTGGGGTACCACTAGACCACTGGGCCACAAATCCAATGTCACCATCAATAGGTGGTGAATCTGTGGGTTTGGAGGATGAAAAACCAGTCAAAGGTCGTGTGGAAGTAGGTATCATTTCATACAACGTGCCATATTGTGAATAAACAAGATCCAAATATTGGCCATGGGCGATGGATTTTTTCTCAGTTACACAACCACCCATGACTATGTTTTTGGCGATAGGAGGGATGAATGATTTAGTAAACCTTTCAGTCAAAAGCTAATTCGGGATGTCAAATTTGATGAGATGACACCTACGTCTCCATTCATGGATATGATCGAAGATATGAGTGGAGGTCATCTGCTGCAAAGATGTTAAGGGATGGGTTCCAATCTCGTACCAGACAGGCAATTTGGAATGGGTGAGGAAATCCATGTCCATAGAATTAAAATATTGGAAAGAACCTCAAGGGACTTCGATGTACCATTTAGCGAAAACATCTGACAAAGTGTGTTGGAAATGACACAATCAGATTGAATCATCAACCCAAGAGTTAGAGGAACACCAAAGGTGGTAAGTCATAACGTGCAGATGAGGGTCTTCTCTAGATTTACCTTCAAACTTAGGATAGTCACTAGGTAGTTTAGTTGGTACCAGAGGCCAATATGGTGAGTGCAATATTGGGTAATTTGTAAGCTGTGACACATCCGAAAATTCCAACGTTTCCAAGAATGGAACTTGTGGACTCTATGGGGCATATGGCCTCTGGTATGCACCAAACTAAGTATTCCAACCTTGTTGAGGTTGGGCCTACCCCCACTGTGGTGGTTTTTGACCATAAGGAGGTTGACCATATGGAATGTATGGAGTTTGGTAAACACCATATGGGACATATGGAGTCTGTGAGGTAAACTGACCATACTTTTACTGGTAGGGTATCGGTTGTGATTGTGGTTGCGGTTGTTGGTAAGGTCTCTATTGTGATTGAAAAGGAACCTGCGGCTACTGGTAAGGTCCTTGTTGGGATTGGAAGGAAACCTGTGACTGTAGTTGCTGGTAAGGTCCCTATTGGGATTCAAAGGAAACCTAAGACTGCAGCTGTGGGTAAGGTCCCTGCTGTTGTTGGACATAAATATGCAGTTGCAACTATTGGTAAGGTCCCCGCTAGGGTTGGAAAGGAACCTATGGCTGTGACTGTAGCTAATGTCCATGTTATGGCTGGAAAGGAAACTGTGGTTGTAGAGGGAGATTACCAGTCCTAGGAGGATAAGGAGGATTGGGGCCATACTGTATTTGGGGACTTTCCTATGGATTGGGAGGAACTCCCAATAATGGAATTTGGGGTTATTGGGAGCTAGTAGGAACATATGGTTGTTGGTAGGAAGGTTGAGTTAAGGGGACTTGGTGACCTTGCAAAGGGGTCCCCGTGACAGTACTTGATACATATGGAATTGGAAATTCACCTAGGTTATAAATAAAACCAGTGGGCTAATTCTCCCCCGATGTGGGAGGAGAGGGTCCATAGTTCGCATGGTTTCCACTAGAAGAAGGAGATACATAGGATGAAGGTAGTTGCCCCTAGATGGTGGAATAGATGAACTCATAGGCTATCCACTTGAGCAGGGACTGCAGTTACCGTGGCTATAGTAGAAGGAGCAGAAAGCCCAAGAGAGACCTGTGTTTGACCTACCGTTACTGTAGGCTGGGCAGGGGTCTGCATAAGTGTTGATACATTTAGAAAAAACGAGACAGTAGTAGGAGTGACACCAGACGACTAAATGGGGTTATGAAAAAGTGAAGTTTGACTAGAAGTGTCAGAGAAAGCATCATTGAGAGGGTTATAACCTGATGGACCAAGGGTACACTATAAGCAGGAGGTGCACTTGGCCCACTCGTCAGATTATAGGGAGTGGAAATATAAGGGAAGTTATCAGGAGGAAGGAGTGATATAGGATCAATTTTTATAACTGGAAGATGGGTTTCACATGTTTCCAAAGAAACACCATGGGGTGTTGACTCTACAGATGAGTTATCACTATCTGTTACCATGCTTGGGAACAGTTTTCGAATCAAAACTCGAGACACTCTAGGAGAAGGATCCAAGGGTACATTATGAGTATCGAAAGGACTATACGTATGTGGAGATGATAAATACATAGGATCTGGATCAAAGAGTGGGCAAAGAGGAAGAAACAAGAACTTTGAAGTAGGTTGAGGGCTAGCCAGAGGAAAGTCCTGAGATGAAGTGATCGACTGTTGAGGTGGTGGTCGGGAAGCAAGGGGTTGGACACTTAGGATGGTACCAAATTCAACACCTTGGTTCTAAAGGGGCTCATGCTCAACAATATTGAAACCTACAACTCTAGATGGATCAGGTGCATTCACATCTCCATAGATATTGTGTTCTATATTTGAGGTCTCATTTTGGACTCCTTGTTGTAACCTATTAGATTCCAAATGTGAATAAGATACGGGAGGTGAACCTTGTGCATGGCGGATGACGGACTTGGTGGTTCTTCCATGATGAATTTTTGATGAAATCAATTACTAATTGTGTGTTGGTGAATACTTTTGGCTTAATTCCATTTTTACAAATAACCATTCATTTTGAGGACAAAAGGAGTTGTTTCACGGGTAGGATGTTATTTCGTGGTTAATTAATTTTAGAAATCAACAAAAAAAAACAAAAAATGGGTAACTAGGCATGAAGGTTTACCAAGCAACTGTGAACTATAATATACACCTTAGAAAACCAAGGTCTTAACGTATGACAACCAATCTCCCCAAATGCTGTGTTCAGTGTATCACAGTATACAAGGCGACATACTCGATTACCTATGGATGGATAACAAACTATTGGGGACTCCCAAAATATATGCGACGATACATGGGAGCGCAGTTCATAGAGTGTTCCCATATACTTACCTTGCGTGGATCACCTCTGATATAATCAAAAGTACTGGAGAACAGTCCTATACACTTTTGTACGTGGAACAAGATTTCACCCTTGAGATGCAATGTTGGAAGACAATGAGAGCTCCTACGTTTAACAATGCCAAAACACACCTCTAGCCTAGACCTCTAGATGTTTTTGTTAATGTTCCAAATTCTCCTTAGGTTAATTGCGGTAAATTTTAAAGTTGATCTTGAATTAAGTTTTAGTTTCAAGGCCCAAAAATCAATGTCACATGAACACACCTACAATGAAAATAATATGAAAAATGATTCTTTTCATTTCAATGAAAGCTATCTAGTGTAGGGAAGAATTTCAAACATTGATACAACAACCAAGTATGCAACAATCAAAGCTTCCTAACTAGATCTTTCACTTTCACTATTCCAATGCACCCACCAAAAGTAAAATGAATTTCAATTCACTAAAATGCACCTACATGATTTTTTTCACTTTTTCTTTTGAATGAATGAGAATGCACTTTTCAACTTTCAACACTAAGCAATGTAATCTATATGCTCAATGATAATCCTGGAAATGACTTTTCAATGCAATGTATCTAATGCAATTTCAAAAAGTAAAATTTGAGATGAAAGCTAAGAAAATGAAAATGCCATTTATTTTATGGTTTTCAAAAGAAATAATAATGCTTTAACAAATATAAAATCAATATTCCTTCCACCAAAATTCACTTTCACTACTTCAAACAAGGGGATGGACATTTGCAAACCAATAAGAAATCAACAAAAATAATAAAAAATTCTATGCACACAGAGCAATGGGACACTTCAGAGATCAAGACACACTAGAACTTTCTAGTAGAAACCCTAAAAATTCTCAATTTTTATGGACCAACATGGGTATATAGTGTGAGACAAAGGTACAAGCGTGACTGTATTGGGTAAAATCAGCACTAACAACACGACTGTTTCTGACGAAGACACACTGGGAGAGAAAGAATTAGGAAAACGAAAAGAAACTCAAAGAGAGATCCAAACTTGACACTATAAAGAACGTACTACTTAGAATGTGGACCCATAATGAGCCTAAATTACAGATCACTACGAGGTTGGCCAAACTAATAAAAAATACCAAACATAAAAGGAGGTTTGAAGGGTTATAAGCTCCCCAGTGGAGTTGTCATTTTGTTGTGCAGGCAATTCTTTGATCCATCTAGTCCTATGGGAGGATCTAACAACAAATGAAGACAAATATATGTAAACTTTCCTAGTTTATACTAGAAAACACAAAGGAGGATAGATGACCTACCTCACTCTGATGCTAACATTCATTGGTGTCGTCCTTGATTATTTTGTTTCCAAGCTCAATATCCTCTTCATTGTTATCGATGAATACCTACAAATAAGATCACGCGGATACAAAAAACACATACATAGCAAAATTTATTCCAATATAAACCATGTAACAGATCAAGGAATATTACACCAAATGAGCAATAATTAACACATGGAAAGCAAACACATAATGTATTATTAATAGATAGTAAAGGGAGAATTACAACCACTTAATCCTTGATTTTGGAAGCCTCCTTTAGGTGAGTTTACAAGTCTTAGCCTTAACCTTCAAGCACTTGTTGAATTGAGGCTTCTATGATCCATAATAGTTGAAAGAATAACTTCGGCGTAAATCACATGTAGACAGACATTTGTCGACGCGTTTCAAACCAACTAGTGTGGTTCATCGTCAGTCGATGAACCACACTAGTTGGTTCGAAACGTGTCGACAAATGTCTGTCTACATGTGATTTATGCTGACGTTATTCTTTCAACTTCAAGCAGTTCTTTCTCCTTAGCAAAATGGGGAACAAATGGGCATAATTCAACACTAGGAAGGCAACAAAATCATTAGCCAACTATTAGTGGATTGTAGGGATATCATTTATAGGGAAGGAGAGGGAGTTGAGGATCCATGAAAGGAGGGAGAAATTCCACATCTCAAAGGAAAGATCTATGAAAGTAGGATCAAGGACCAGTAATGGGAGGTCTCATTCCAATATTCATTCATATGTATCCAATTTGTTGTTCTCGAGACTTCTAGTAAGAGAAGCTTCTCCTCCATTTTGAGAAAAATTGCCTGAAGAGGACCAGCGTGGATTTTCCTCATAAAAGTCACGCTGGAAGTGCTAGGAGAGTATTGTGCAACAAGTTATCAACATAGGTCACTAGTTATGCAAAACATGTTGATCCTAAATAACAAGGTTTTTGACAAGTTCTTCATAATTTTTTCAAGGCAAGTCTTCTTCTTTTCTTTAGGGATGCTTCTGAACATTTTTCATGGTGAATACATTGAAATCTTTCATCATTTTGCAATATTTGTGGCATTAATGACATAAAGTTAAACACTTCAGGGTATGGTACGAGGAGTGTGATAAAATATTGTATAACAATTGCACCTTACCTTTATTCTTCCACATGTTTCTGCATCTCTTCCATTTCTCTCCTTCTCAACTCTTTCTCTTCCTTCAACTACTTCTCTATTTCCTACAACTTTAGTTCTGCTTCCTACAACCTTTGCTTTTATTTCTTCCTTCTCTTTACCCTCTTTATCCACTACTCCCTCTTTGCCTTCACTACCAAATATGCTTTCTCAGTGATAGGATCTGCTCTCATCTTGTAGATTTGATCTACCTCTAGGTTCTTAACAATCTTCCTCTTGCCCTTTTCTTGTACTGGATTGCTACTGTTGTTGTTTCTTCCTACGTTGTTTTTTATTGAAGAGTAGCCTTCCGAGCTGTGGTTATATTAATTGCTTCATGGATCTTGGAGTCATTTTAATAGTACCTCCAACGGTCATCCTTGTGCTAGTAAAATGTCTCTTGGATCCATGGATAGTACACTTTCTGTTGAAAAATTTGCAACAAGAAATGTTAAATTTAGAATGTGCTAAAAATAGACCTGCTAAAAATAGCATGTCTAAAAATAGCAGTTTGGCCAGTGAGGTCATTGGCCACATTGGGTGAGAGGTGAAACTGCTAAAAATAGAAAGTTCTAAAAGTAGCATTTCTGGGTCTCTTCCTATTTATAGCAGCCCCTAGTCTATCTATAGGAAGTAAAATTAATTTTGGTCTTAACAACAATTGGAAATATTAACTAATTAATTCAGTTGAGTTAATTAGTTAAGGAAATTCGAATTTGAAGTCTTTTTGAGCATGCACATGAGTTGTCCCACTGATTGAGGAATTTATCCTTAATTTCCTCCACTGATTGAGGGAATAAGAATGAGTTCTATAATGAGAGAATCAGTTGAGTTAGTTCTAAATAGTCAAGTCCAGTTAGGTTATTTTAACAAGTTGTTAAAATAATAAAATATAGTTTGTTAATGCTTGCATGCATGTGACAACTATTATTTTAGATAACTGAGGATTCACTCATGGATAACAATTGCATGTCAGTTTTGTCGGAGACCCAGTTGAGATCAGATGAGGGACATTGTACTATCAGATGTTAGGATATTTCTAGTAAGTATTCCTATCATAAGAAAGGCATCTATTTTCTCTATGACTACGTAGTTGGACCTGAGGTGACAACAGGTATGATCAGGCCAAATTTCAGCCTATATAATGAGGCCTAGGTAGTCCATGATTTTCATCTTCTGATTGAAGATCATCAAGATCTTCTGATTACAGAGAGAGCAGGATAACTATTGAGATGATTCTTTTTGTATGTTGTTGAGGATCTACACTTGATTGATAATATAGTGTTGGGGTTTTATGTTGGTTCTTTCCCTTGGATATTGTGTTATGTGTGATTATTTCTCTTGATCAGTTATGCATGTTTCTACTTGATGTTGCTCATTAATTCGATTATGCTTCCACTTAATGTTTTGTAGAAGTAGAACAAGTATTATGCTTTAGGACATTGCATATATCAGTTTGCTCTACAGGTGAAATTTCTACATGGTATCAGAGCACAGGTGATCAAGAAAGAACAATATACTGGCAAGAGAAATTCGAAGTTTATTATTCGAGATATAGATCTCAAATTCTTATCACATCTATTTCATCGATGGTGTTCTATGGTTTGAGGTTTGAGTGTGCACTTGATGGCAGCTCAAACTATATGGCTTGGAATGATCGCATGGAGGTAGTTTTGGAAGATAATGGCCATAAGGATTTCATTGATCAAGAAATTCCTAAGCCTATTGACAAGATTGAGCAGGTGGAATGGAGGAAGTGTGTGGCTAGAGCTAGGAGAATTCTCTTGGAGGGAGTGCGAGATCACATTATCTCGAGTCTCCATGGGAAGGAGACTTCACATGTAATGTGGAAAACATTGAAATATTTATATTAGAATAGCAGTGATCAAAGGAAGCTGACGCTGAAGGACAAACTTCGAAAGATCAAGTGTGAAAGGGATGAGATGATCTCTATGTATCTAACCAAGCTCATCAAATGCAGGGATGAGCTTGCAAGTGTAGGGTTCATAACATCGTATGAGGATATGGTGAGTCTAGCACTCCTTGGCCTTCCTAAGAGCTAACATAGCTACTAGGACTCGGTGAATGGAAGGGAGAAACTGCCAGATTGGGAACGAATATGGTCAGATTTGATGCAGGAGGAGATCAGACAGAGCACCAGAGATAGTTCTTCCTCTATGCATGATGAGGAGAAGTGTGCCTTAGCGAGTAAGGTGAAGAAGGGGAAGGAGAAGGTTTCTCTTTCCGAATCTAGTTCTTCCAATGATGGGAAGAAGGTTGACAAATTGAAAGTGTGATTCTTTCGTTATCATGAGGTGGGCCATTATGCTGCAAATTGTCCATGGAGGAAATACAAGAAGGGATCTGGGGAAGGATCTGAAGGTGAGGCACTTGCTTCACAGTTTGAGTTGGATTTCACACTCTTCACATGCATGGTTTCATCCATGGTGGGAAGTGGTTGGTTTCTTGACAATGGAGCTTCTTTCCAAATGACCGGCGACAAGAATGTTCAGTACTTTAGAGGAGAAAGATCTCCAGATACTCATAGGGATGGGTAATGATGAGAAGTATAGTGTCTTAGGTGTAGGCATGGTTATCTTTTAGAGGGAGCATGGATCTCGCCTTACCTTGACCGATTTCATGTATGTACCAAGACTAAAGAGAAACTTGGTGTCGATACCAATGCTGCAAGATAGAGGCTATGATGTAGTCTTCAGTAAGGGAAGGGTTTTCCTTAGACACATCATCACTAGATAGGTGAAGCAGATTGGTTCACGGGTCAAGAACTTGTATGCTCTTGAGGTTCAAGATGCATGCAAAGCCTTGAGCAGCAAGGCAACTGATGGAGACTTGGTGGTTGAGAGGGAGGGTATATTACCTCTCAACATGCAAAGCCAGAAGAAGTCTCAGATGGTTGTGGAGGATCCACGATTGGTGCAGCAGCTTCAGGAGGTTGTGGAGCAGCCACAACAGGGGAAGCTAAGTGGAGATCGAGTAGAGACATCTACTCATGCAGATACCTCTAGTAGGGGGAACTTCGAGCCAAGTGGGCTGAGGGATCACATGCAACAATACCTCCAGGTAGGAGGTGGGGTGATATAGGGTGATTGTCCCAAGGAGGAGGGGCAGGATCCTTGAGGTACCCAACCTCTTGGATGAGGCCTTGCTACAGGAGCCCCAATGTGGAGTAGCAGGAAATGACTGATTGGGTAGAGACAAATGCAGATGGAGCAGCAGAGAGAGCGATAGTGCAGGGAATCCTAGGACAACGCATAGCTAGCAGGTTGCAGCAATGTGAGAGGCACAAATGTTTTGCACAGTGCTAGGTGGCACAGAGAGGTGTGCAATGGTGCGAGATGCATGGAGATGTTGAAGTAGCACAGATGTTAGAGAGGGAGCACTTGTCAGCAGTAGGTAGAGATTCAACATTAGAGTATGTTCCTAGCCCAACAGAGTGGTCAGTTAGGAGTGTTTTTGTTCCAAGTGTTGTTGGAGCAAGTGGATTGGGTAGATGTGTTGCATGCAGAACATTCCAGAGTTACAAGATCGGGTTCAAGAGAAAGCCTTTCTTGTTGACAGGGAGTGTTGAAAAATGTGCAACAAGAAATGTTAAACTTAGAATGTACTAAAAATAGACCTGATAAAAATATCATGTCTAAAAATAGCAACTTGGCTAGTGAGGTCATTGGCCACATTGGGTGAGAGGTGAAACTGCTAAAAATAGAAAGTTCTAAAAATAGCATTTCTGGGTCCCTTCTTATTTATAGCAGTCCCTAGTCTCTCTATAGGAAGTAAAATTAATTTTTGTCTTAACAGTAGTTGGAAATATTAATTAATTAATTCAGTTGAGTTAATTAGTTAAGGAAATTCAAATTTGAAGTCTTTGTGAGCATGCACATGAGTTTTCCCACTGATTGAGGAATTTATCCTTAATTTCCTCCACTCATTGAGGGAATAAGTATGAGTTCTATAATGAAAGAATCAGTTGACTTTGTTCTAACTGGTCAAGTCCAGTTAGATTATTTTAACAAGTTGTTAAAATAATAAAATATAGTTTGTTAATGCTTGCATGCATGTGACAACTATTATTTTAGATAACTGAGGATTCACTCATGGATAACTGTTGCAGGTCAGTTCTGTCAGAGACCCAATTGAGACCAGATGAGGGACACTGTACTATCAGATGCTAAGATATTTCTAGTAAGTATTCCTATCATAAGAAAGGCATCTATTTTCTCTATGACTACGTAGTTGGACTTGAGGTGATAGTTGGTATGATCAGGCTAAATTTCAGCCTATATAATGAGGCCTAGGTAGTCCATGATTTTCATCTTCTGATTGAAGATCATCAGGATCTTCTAATTACAAAGAAAGTAGGATAGTTATTGAGCTAATTCTATTTGTATGTTGTTGAGGATCTACACTTGATTGATAATACAGTGTTGGGGTTTTATGTTGGTGCTTTCCTCTGGATATATCTTGTGTTATGTGTGATTATTTTTCTTGATCAGTATGTTTCTACTTGATGTTGCTCATGAATTTGATTATGCTTCCGCTTAATATTTTGTAGAAGTAGAACAAGTATTAAGCTTTAGGACATTGCATACATTGGTTTGTTCTACAGGTGAAATTTCTACACTTTCACACAATGGTTCTTACAAATACTGTGGGGATCATATAGATTAAAGTCCTTGATGACGAACTCAAACTTCAATATCTCCTTAGCTTCAACATCTACATATTTCAAGTTCTTAATCTCGTATAATCTGATCCACCAAGGAAGAGTAGGCCATGGTTCTTTCTTCTTCCTATAAAGTGCTATTGATAACCCTGTGGAGAGGTGATATGAGATCTCTTGCATGACCAACTTGTCCATGGCATACCTTGGTAGAACATGTGAAGGATTCTCTCCACCAAACACTCTAATAAAGGTGCCACCAGGTGAGGCATGCCAATCTGTAATTATAAGTATCACCTCCATTGCTTCTTGGGACATGCAAGGTGGATCCTACTCAAAGAAAAGCTTATACAACTAGATGATGAAATGGTCAGTCAACCTTTCCATTACTCCTCGATAGCTGTAGTTAGAAAGAAACTTACAATAAATGTTGATGACAATATATTTCGATGTCCATGTCCATCTCATGCCAAGAAATTGTTGCTATACACAGAATGCATCCAGTAAGTATGTGGACATGTAGAATCTCGCTTGCTCATCCTTGGGTGGATTTCGGGCATTAGTCACATGGAATTTCAACTAACGAGCCAAAAAATTTGACTAGTTGAATGGCCTTCCATCACTCTCCAACTGGTCCAATACAACTACCCAACCTTTAGGAAAGGTCTCTGTGCTCTCTTGACCATATATTCGGCATGCAAATATAATCAAGAACTCGTAGGCCTTCCTAAGAATTTGTCTTGTAAACATGATTGGGTGTCTGTTTGAAATTTGATGACTCTTTCACCCAACACTTGAATATATCTCTCGTGTTCACTTGGTTGTGGGTGGCATAGAAACGTGTGTCCATGTGCGTCATTGACTGAGGTAAATTATACGTTTGATGAAATTTCTCCACCTTGAAGGTGGGAAGCTCTATCCCACCGGCACTGCTCAATTTCATAGTGTCTGGATATGTGTGTGAGACAATCTAGTTGATAATGTCCGTACATGGGAAGGCGAGGTACCTACATGCAACCTTATACAAGCCTGACTGCTAGATACTAATATATACCTGCCGGTCCTCAAAATCTTCCTTGAAGTCCTCTACAAAAATATCCTTAATTTGCTGGCATGTCACATTTGTGCCCTTCTCAATGAAAAATTGAGTGCCTGTATAAACTAGTAGATTAAATGACGCCTGCTCAACTGCTTCCCTAGTACTACTCTCAACAGTTTCCTTTGATGTAGCTCTTTTGGAGGACATGTTAATTGTAACTGCTAGAGATATAATAAAAAATTGATGTACATGGAGACATAGAGGACACTCATGTCATGCAAATGTTAGTTTAAAAGCTAAAATAACTTCAAGAAAAGAGCAAGAAACAAACCAGGCTCATGGTGGGATATACTATGCAATTTTGGTTCACAGAGGTGATTGGCTACCTACTTGAACTGCGCATTGCATAGTCCCAATAGTCAGAGGGGGAGACTTGTTGACTAGAACTACGCAATTTGGAGTTCAGTCTAGGCACAAGACATAAGAGAGTGTGCATTGCGCAGCCTCAGTGGCCAAGACTGGGAGGCTGGCTCCTAGAATTGCATAGTGCACAGTTGGAGCCATACCAAGACAACCTATGCACAATTCCAGAAGCCAAGGTAGAGGCCTTAAGCTCCCAGAATTCGTATTGCATGCAAGGGAAAGTGAGATTCGAGCAAGGGAAGCCCAGATCTGCCCAAGGGGATTGTGAACTCGAGTAGATCTGAAGGATGTTGTGATGCTGAGTGCAGATATGACTAAGTGAGGATTCATGCAAGTAAAACAAGTGCAAGAATCAATTAAACTGAAGGAAAATGAAACATATGTAGAGAGTCGTTGCAACGCTGATTGTTAGTGCAGAAATAGGGTAATGAATGTGACACTTGGGAAAGGAAATGAAAAACTTAAAACAACATTTTTAAAAGATAAAAGTAGTTAAATCACCAACAATTGTTCAAAAAAACAAGTGAAACATCACTCTCCCAAGCTAAACAAGCAAAAGCGACAGAAAAAGTGCCAAAAGACTAGAAAATCAAAAGTTACTCGGAAAAGTGATGATGATCTCATTGAAGGTTCCTTGATCTCCTTAGGAATGCAAGAGCTCCAAGATAAAATGTGAAAATGAGATTTGGTAGCATCGATTAAATAGATTTTGTCAATTTAGGGTTTATGACGTGAAGGCCAAAAATCAAGGAAAAAGTGACACTTGGCAACATTTTCCAAAATAACTCAAGTGCCTCCTTCGGGCTACTAAAAATATATCCCTATTTTCTAGGGATGATTTTTCACTTTTTTTCCTTTTTCTTTTTTGGGAAAAGATGCCATGCATTTCTTGGAGAGATTGTGTAGTTTTGGGAAGAATTGACCAAGTCACTGACTCATGCACTGAGCAACTCCTGAGAAAGAGGCTTTTGCGCAATTTTTTGGATGAGTGGGTCTGGGCTTCCTCTCATGCACTGCGCAATTACTTGGCTGAAGGATGGCTATCAAATAGCTCTATGTAATTTTGGAGTTGAAGGCTCACTGTCAGCTTGGACTACACAATTCTTGAGAGCAAGGCTAGTTTCCCTAAAGGATTACACAGTTCTCTAAGGAAAACTCGGAACTGGGTGGAATCCAAGTCAAGAGATCAGCTTATGGGTTAGACATTTATCAAGTAAGAAAACACAAGCCATGATGAAATGGATGAGGCTCAATCAAAACACAAGTACCTGGGTTAGTGCGAGCTGAGCTATTGAAATTTAGAAGGGAGGCTCCAAAAGTAAGCATAGGAAAATTTTTGGAGGGCAGTTATAGTCACTACAGCACCATCTTACTTGACTTCTATATCACCTACAATTCCTTTGACGATATATCAACCCATTATATAAGCCACCCTACGTATGGTTAAAGGTGCTCTATGTTGACCAGGTAATAAATCAAAATCTACTCAAAGCTATAGTATAGTCGATGAGTAAGCTCAATCTCCATCTACCAGGTCAATGATGGAGGTTTTTCAAACATGCCCAACCCAATGGAAAGCCTTACTTTCCACATTAGTACCAATCGACCTTGCCAATTCTTGTTAAATGGCTTTCAATTTGGATAACGTTGCCCCGCGTCTTCTATCGATAGTCACCTTCCAAATTTCAGTTACAACTCGAAATATCACCATTCACCACTGCATAGTTGATGAAAGAGCATCTACATGTATTATGTCCAAAATAGTTTGGCAAAAACTTGGATCTCCCAAACTAAAACCATTTGATATTACTCAGAGCATACGATGGGTTCCCTTCACCCCTTGTAGGCCTATTCCAAGACGTTCTAGTACAACTCGCTGGAAATATGATGCTCATTGACATATAAGTGCTAGATGCATAGTTGGATTATAATATCCTTCTTGGCCGTAGTTACATGTATGCAATTACTATAGTGGCATCTTCAATATTCATGATAATGATGTTCCCTCATGATGGGAAAATTGTTATGGTTGACCAACTCACATGCTATGGGAAAAAGGTACCTACCACCCCTGATGGTGTGCTACGTTTCATAGGATATTCCCTTGAGTTGATCACAACCAACACTGAATTTATAATTGGTCAGTTCAAACCATCAACACTCCTAGTACATACCCTAAAGACCCACTTATGCTTGAATCCATTCCTACAGCCACAAGAGCATTTCTATTCATGATGATCTCATCAAACACCCCCCAGAGTTAGGAACTAGTTCCAGACATCCCCAGTGCTGCAACTATTGTTTCTACATTCCTACCATATGCAATTACCCAAACACCCTTCTTATACCCTCCACCTAGTTTTGTCTCACACTAGGTCATGGCAACACTCATGCTACCAAACAGATCCTTCATGATACCCACCTGGTATTTGTCCCCTTAGGCCATGTCAGAAAATTAGGTGTCACCTCGACAAGAATTTTTCTTGTACCCCCTCATCAAGACACTACCCCAAAACAAGCTACGCCTTTAGGGACACAACACTTGCCAACAAGAGCGATAAGAAAAAAGGAAATAAGCAAGAAGCCTCTAACACTTCCAGGGAACTACAACCCTGCGATTTATGTGAATTAGTTGGGCACCCTACCAACATATGCATAGAGTTATAGGAGCTAAAAAATCTTCTCCATGCCCCAAAATTACCTGTAGTCCCACCTCCACTAGTAGGAGAAAAGGCCACGCCAACACACAATAAGGCTCTGCTCACCAACCATCCATGCACCATGTTAGTGTCCATTAGTTCCAGTGATCAAAATTACTCTTTCATGTTGTTTATAGAGTCTTAGGGTCAAATTATTATATTTCCAAATAAAATTTGACATATCTTAGTTGTCAAAAGGTCCCAAAGTCATTTTTCTAGGTATCATTGCTATTCCCTCCACTTGTTCAAGGTCACCATATACCTATGGTCTAGGATATACATTGGATTTTCATCGTTATATCAGTCATCAATATTAAACAAGCAAGTCATGTCATCCATCTTGGTCATCATCACAGGATTTAGCAATTAGGGAACAAAAATAATCAAATTACATCTACATTAGATGGAGATGTAACATTTCCTATTGAAGCAAACCATAGTGCAGTAAAGAAAACCACAAGAAGATCATCCATCATCCATCAAGGCAGATGTTTTGGTAGCTAAAGATAAAGGTAAGGATATCATTGATGTGGAGCAGTTTGAAGACAAAGACATACAGGTACAACAAAGGAGACCCAGAACTAGAGCCATGATAAGAAAGCAAAATCTTGTGAAAGAGCCATCTCCTCCTCAAGCCCACAAAGACACAAATGACACCTTAACTGTTAATTTTGAAGAGAACAAGGAATATTGGCTTGAGAAGTTAAATGTGCACTTGGAGAAGTTGTTGAAAAAGGAAAACAGGGATACCACCATGCAGAGGCATATGGCAACGCACTATTATGCAAGAAACTTGATTTCTAGGGTTAAGGTAAGAAACATGAAGACAAAACTCAAGAAGACCCTAAGGAAGCTTAAGAAGAAAGATAATATTGATCTTTTGGTAGAGTCATCACTAGTTGTATGAAGGAATGATAGAAAGCAAGGTAAGGAGATCAAGTTTTGCAAATTTTTTAATTTTTTTAAGTTTTCCTGCACATATTCAAGTGTACCCTACATAAATGCAACAAGTACTCGTTGCTTTTTTTATTAAAGGCTCAAAATCAAGAATGGAAATCATGTGGAGATAGCTTTGGACTTGTAAATGCTAGAAAACTACTTGGGGCCACTTAATAGTTCATAAATTTTCAGAAAAGAAAAACACCAAAAAATGCCTATTTTCCTCCTTTCTGCCATTGTTTCAGAGGACTTGTTGCGATTCTGGAGTACTTGTTTTCAAATTAGTTTTGAGGAGTCTTAATGACGAGTTTTGGGTGCATTAAAGGTCATAGGGTGTAGTAGACATCCTAAACTATCTTCCTAGGTCATTAGAAATGTTCAAAACCATTTCAAGGTAATCAAAACATCAACCCAAAGACTCATTGTGCTTTTGCTAACACTTGCTGCGCTTTCGAAGCATTTGCTGCGCTTGTCTGGAGGAAGCCTTTTTCTAAATTTTTGTGGTGTATAGTTAACTTTAATTGATTTAATTAGTGTCTAAATGATTTTATCTGATGTAGTTGAGTGTTTTAATGATGGTTAGAGTGAATGTCTTATAATTAAATGCTTTCAAAGTCAAACTCAAATTAGTTAGTGTAAAAAGGGAATTGTTTTCTAACTTCCCCAGTTTTCGGCAATGGTTAGAGAAGATTGTGTGATTAATTCCTAGGAAGGAGGTTTCGACCCCTCAGAGGGGGAATGTTGTTTTTCATCCATATGTGGTTAGAATGAACTCATATAGAAGGTTGGATACTTGTAGCTCAGACTTGGAACTAGTGTACTTGACTATTTGTAGAAATATGACAAACAGTTGCAACTATTTTTATGGGATTCTTGTGTTGTGGTTAGTGGCTTTGTTTTTATTATGTTTTCTTTTGTATTTGATTATTAAACCTATCTTGCAACCATCTACATTTCATTTTATGCTTTATCTCATGAGTTTTAAATAGGAATCATCATCTAAATGCTCTGTTTTGTTTTGGATTGGTATTTCAATGTTTTCCTTCTAGATAAGTGAATTCATGCTTTTTATCACTTAACTCATACTATATTATCCTCACTACACTACAATGAAAAATAATTTTGAGTCACTGATTGCTTCTACCTTGCCCCATCTTATGACTGCAACTGATCTTTAGGAATAATTGACCTAGTTCTTAGACTTAGTGCTCTTATCCAACAAACCCTAATCAAACCCCTATTGAGCTGATATATAGCCTAAAATCCATATATTCTCCAGTCACTTCCATTGGCTATGAGGTTGTTTTAGAGAGAGCCCTCTCTAATTTGGTAGGGCTAGCTGCCAAGTCAAAGTTGGTATGAGGTTACCTCTTTGGTTTCCTTTTCTAGCCTTGGGAAAACATAGGAGTGATAACACACCATATGCATGGAATACATGCATTACACTCATCATTTCCGTGACATTCTTCGATATCGAGTTGTGTTGAGTTCATTCATTCAAGGAAATAATGTGGCTTCATCACTCCCCATTGCTCTAGTGGTGGATGATGAAGGAAAAACCGTCCTTTGTGTGTTTGAGGAAAAAACACAAAATACAGTTTCCATACATGCATTTCCATTCTACCTCCCACCATTAGTTAGTATCTAGAAGAATGGAAAAATAGCCTCAAGTAGCCTTTCCAAGAGTCCCCATATGTGTGCCTTATGAAGCAAACTTGCCCAATTGATTAATCAATGTCAGGAATTGAGAAAAATGAGAGATTTCTCTCTCTCTCTTATTGGTTGACATCTGAGACCAAATAAATCAAATCATGCTAGACACACTTGCAACCATTATCAGGTTTGTTCCAAAGCACATCACATGCGGAATTTCCAATACCTTCAATATTTAGGAGTAGCTAGAGTAGCATTGAGAAAAATGATGTTGGGGGCACACACCATGATGATATTGAGATCCAGATATGGGTAGGCTCCTAGGAATGCCCCACCTCATGGCACTTATCATACTTCATCAGCTCACCCTATGGGAGTTGTTGATACCCATACCATTTATTATGTTAGCACCAGCCGTGCGTGCACTATCTGTACTAGCGACGCTCATAGTACTGAGACATGTCTTATATTGCGAACATTTGGAAAACTTAGGATTCAACATCCTTAACTTCACCTAACCCCTAAAAAATAGCCTCCCATGGAGAAGGGTGCATTGGCTACTATGACACTGACATTATCACAGGAACCTACTCCCATGCACCATCAATATACCATTATAGAAATTTTCCCACTACTTGTTGTTGATGACACGCAACATCATATAAGATTCATTTCCTCTTCTGTAGGAACCATGATTCAAATTGTATTTTCAATATTCTTTGGTGTCGAGATAGATAAACCCACCACAACAGTGGCACTATCATTGACTGTATAGACCCATCAAGTCTACACATTTTTAACTTTTCTTGGTTCTATGACATCAATCACCGAATCATTTTCTTGTTTTTCTACCAGCAAAACAATGTCCCAACCTCCTCGTCCTGACCTCACACAATCCACTTCATCATTGGAACATATTTTTCACTTAGACGAAGATATTCTAGAGGGCATGATGGAACCAGAATGTCCATGGGATACTATGCATCATCGATCATTCTTTCTACCTAAAAAAGTGTCTACGGCTATTGATGCACCAATTCATGACATTTGCACAATAGAATCCAAGGATTTATTTCCATTAGGACAGGTAGATTGGTTCAAGAATCCCATCCTAGCACTAGATGAATTTGAGTAAGGAGACATGTCAAATATCTCACCTACCATCAAGGTAGATATTTCAAAAAAACCCGACATAGTCGAGGAAATCTCGATGGGGGCAACATGCTTTCCAAATGAGGTGGCCTCATATAAATCCCTTTTCAAATAATATAGGGATATATTTGCATGGTATTACTAGAAAATGTTAGGCATCACCCCTACCATCGTGGAGAACCATATTGACACATGGGACGATTCCTACCCTATTAGGAAAAAAAAACATTAGCTCCACCTTTCTAAATCAAAAGAGATCAAGCAAGAAATTGACAAGCTGCATAAAGTCATATTCATTTAACCCATCTCTTTGACATCTTGGATTTCTAACCTGTCATGAAAACATACGGCACCATTCACATTTGTACTAATTTTAGAGATTTGAACAAAGCATTTCCCAAGGAAAACTACCCTACACCTTCCATCAATCAAGTCACTGATGCATGTGTCGGTCACGAAGCTCTATTTTTCATGGATGGCTTCTAAGGGTATAATCAGATTCAGATTCACCATATGGATCAGTACAAAACCACTTTCAAAAACCGTTGGGGCATATTCACATGCCAAGTCATGCCATTTGGTCTTAAAAAGGATGGTGCCACCTTCCAATGAGCCATGAATTATATCTTCCATGATCTGGCCCATCTCATCCTCGCCTATTTAGACAACCTCAGAAGTTGATCCAAAAAGTGCTCAAATCATTTGGAGCACCTCCACCTAGTGTTTCAAAGATGTAGACAATATAACCTACGCTTGAACCCCCTCAAGTGTGTCTTCTGTGTCAATGCAAGAATACTATTGTGATTCATTATTTCCCAGAAGGGTATCAAACTTGATCCTCTCAAGGTCCAAGCCATCCAAGAAATACCACCTCTAAAAACTTTGAAGCAGTTGCAAATATTACAGGGTAGGCCAATTTCTTATGCCTCTTTGTTCCCAACTACACCACTTATTGTGGTGCAGGTAAATTATCAGTGTGGACACAAACAATTCCTCTAGCCTGAAAGAGCGGGTCTAGCCATAAACAAAAAATCTATGGAAAATCTCCTTAAGCTAGAATCAAATAAGAGGGCCTACCTTTTAGAACACTATTCCGCTTGGTGATGATCCTGCTTCCTTACTCTAGCTATCTTTCGTTTCCTTCCTTCAAATACTTGAAACAAGCAAATAAACAACAACAACAACAAATGTGATAGCATACACTATTGTATTTAACCTACTTAACAGGTCAAGGAACATTAAGCCATAAAGATGTAAGACAACACTTCATGTAGGAAATCAATCAATAGTTGTATTCATATAAATTCAAAAAGAGATTACAACCAATGCCTTGAAATTGCTAGTCTCCTCTGACATATTCAGGTTCCCACACTTCTACTAGCATCTCATGGATAGCCCCAACAATGGAAGTTTTAAGGCCTCTTCCCTTTAGTCTCAAACCAAACCAAACACACTATTCTCCCTCAAACATACACTAGAGACTACAAGCTATACATGTCTTTCTGATCATTCAAACTCACTCTAAAACTAGTGTAGCTTGGAAAAAGAGAGGTTTATATAGCTTGGATGGAGGGGAGATGGTTCGTCTCATCATGGAAGAAGGTATTATCTCTTGGGTTTTTTCTATCCTAATACGGGAAAGGAGCCCAAACTCACTTCCTCGACTCCATCCAGCCTAACCATCTACCAGACTTCTGTTACGAAGCTTCTAGACCTAGAAGCTTCGACTCTATATTTAAAAAAATTTCCAAAAGAGGATCGACACGACTGAAGAAGGGCTCAGTCGCTCTATATAGTGATAGTGCTAGTTTTAATCTCTAAAAATCCGTGTGAGGAGGAAACTGGTCAATAGCGCGGGTCTTGTAAACTGGGGTAAAAAGGAAGATTCTTGGGAAATGATGCAAAAGGGAATTATTCTGCTCATGAAGAGGAACATAATGGGAGTTTCTTCATGATGGGAAAGCATTTAGGGTTCACTATAGTGGTTCTCCAAGTTCGTGGATGGGGAGTACAGGGACAGTGACAAAATGTTGTGTAACAGATGCCCCCTAAAGCATGAAGGTCAAACTAGAGTGAGGGGTGAAATTATTTACAAGTGGATGTAGGGAACCAGAGTCAGTTGTTGGAAACTTGCAAGCAAGCATAAATACATATACATCACTAAAAACTATGACAAATGATACATGAATAATGGTATGGATGCAACCATCTAGAGAACGATCAAATAAATGGATCCAAGGCATGGGTGCATCCATCCAATAGAGAGGATCATAACGAAACTAAGGTATGGTTGCAGCCATACAATAATGAGAAGAATCACATATAACAACTCATGGTATGGTCGCAGCCATCCATCTGAAAGGGACATGTATATCAACATGATCATGTCACATCGCCTCTCAACTTGGACTGGTGTAATCTGAGCCCGGGGTCTTGCGCTCCAAACGACCTGATCAAAGTACAAATCCTAACATGTGAATGAATGTGTTGAAGTCTAACATGATAGAAATTTGCTTGATTACTACTCAATAATGTGAACCGTTAAAAAGCATGAGAGAAACCACCAATAATGACAATGGCTCTCAAGGTATTAGCAGCACGATTCATGGAATGTGAATAAAGGAACTAAAGTCGAACACCCGTGAAATCACCCGATCAAAAGCCAATGATGTGAACTTGTCATTGAGTGCGAAGAACTTACCATTAGGGCATGCAAGCTCTAAGGTACTGGAAGGGAGTCTCTCAGCCAACTTCCTGGATAATGAGCTGAAGTCAACAGGAAGTGACTGTGTTGAAGGATGGCCATGTTGTATCCCACATCATCGACACGAGATAAAGGGATGCAAATGTTTTTAGATGGTACAAAGAATTAGGAGTAAGTGTAACTGCAGAAGGACTAAATCTTGAACATATCGGCGATGACTCCGAAGTTTGGTAGCTTTTGGATCCATAGGATCGGTGGTCATGATGACGTGGTAGAGATCAAACAGAAGGAAAAAATGAATGGCCCAACCCAGGAAGGTCAATGACGAAAAGGAGGATATCCCAACCCAACATGAACTAGAAAGTGTCATGTTCAAGAGTGAGCTACTGACACGACCGATAGAATTTCCCATTTTCCCTCACCATTTCTAGTAGGTACCCCAATTATTTTTTAATGCAAGCTTGAAAGGGATAACATGTTCTTGCACTATAAGTTCATCCTTTGGAGGAATCCTACCTAGTATGTTTAATGAGCCCTAGGAAGGAGAAACTCATGTCTGTCATTGTGATGAATCCAATGTTGTTTAATATTTTAATGAGTCCGACAAAGGTGTAACTTGATATCTTTTTCATGTTTAAAGATTTTGAAAAAGAAATAGATAAGAAAACTCCACATGGTCCCTTTTCGTACATTTGTGTCTCTTGAGCCCGAAAAGGTAGAAAACGATACTTGAGAGAACCACTTGACCATTTTAGTCAAGGAGTACCTTTTTCGTAAATAGTTCATCCCAGCTTGGAAAAAGGGTAAACGTATATTGGGTAAAAAATGTTTCATAGCCTTTAACGAGTTCAAACCGACAAGATATTGACAATCGTTTTGTGTTTAAAGAGTTGGAAAAGAGCTTGAAAGCAAAACCCCCATTTTTATTCTCTTTTACGTGTCAAAAAGGGAAAAATACTTGGCGATATTTTCATTTGAGTTTTATGAGTCGAGAATATAGCTTAAACGTGACTCTAGTACCATCATCAGTAATCTGTCACCTGTCGCTGCACAAAAGTTAAATGCATTATCAAGTTTTTGAGGCAAAAATAGGTCAAAAATACTTTAAAAACCCTAATATTTCATGAAAAATGAATAAAAGGAGGAAAAAGTAATTATCTTTTACCATTTTACCATTTAACGTTGTGTGAAGAATTTTTCACCCATTTGTTCCTTATATTTTCAGGATTAGATTGCGGGAGATCCGGGAGGTCATTTGATGATTTGTCAACTGCAGGTAAGAGCCAAGACTTTTAGCTCCATTTTCATGCTTTTTTTACCTATTTTTAACTGTTTTTTGGATTTTTTTGAGGAGATTTTTGCAAAAACAATTCTCCCTTGGTCAGTGTGATTTCTGGGCACGGAATTGCACAAATCGGGGGGTTATTAAGACTGTCAAGTGCACTATTGGTGCTATTGTTTTGAAAATAGTCGTGCCAATGCCGCGAACATAAAATTTCCAAATTTTTGCCTAATTTTTCCGATTCGATCCAAATTTTTCTAGCCAAGGATTTTTATTGACTTTATTCTATGGTTTTTACTGGAAAAAAATCGTGAAGAATGGTGATTGGAAGGAACACAATCATGAGGACATTGTCACACAAGAAATGGCAGATCCAAATTTCTTGAATTCTCTGAGGAACTGTGGGCTCCTCAAATTATTCCTCACACCAGGTTTGCAGGCTCAACCCAAATTGCTACACTATTTGATCAGTCTCTGGGATATCAATTGGGAAGTTTTCATGATCCGTGACCAAGAACTGGAGTTGGAAAATTGTGACATTTATTTCATCACAAGACTATCACAAAGAGGGGAGCCAGTCAATCCATATGGGTTAAGGCATATTGGGGCAAGTGTGACCGTGTTACTTGCAAAAAACTGCCCATAAGCACTCATATCAAAGAGCGGAAAGATAGAGATCATGATTGTTCGAGATCTTGTGCTGAGAGTGTTACTGTTGACCATAAAGAAAGTTGCTGGGGCTCAAGCTCAACATGAAACCAACAAGTCGAAGTTTCAATATGCTATTGACTGTACGACGTTGAATATCTTCAATTGGGTGGAAGCCATGAAGGTAAACATGAAGCGCCATCTATCAAAATCCAAGGTGGGAAACTTGAAGTAGTTCTGCTATGGGTCGGTTCTAGTGACCTTCTTCCTGGAGCGAGTCCTGCTATTTCACTACCAGCTTGCTGAGGTGGAACCGCCATTGCCATGAGACCCACAAATGGTTAGTTGGAGTGCATTGATGCCTAAGATTACCAAGGGCCAATAGATGTCCTATAATCCCACCTTCTTCTCATGGCTACGACGATAGCTGATCGTAGTAGAGGATTGGACCTACAGCAGTACCGACTCCCGTGGTGATTTGAATATGCTGCTCCTAGAGGGGGAGGATTATGATGATGGAGGTAAAAACAAACAATTTTAATTTTTGATGTTTTTATTGTTTTTGAAATATATGCATTCATGACATTACGATTTTATAAATGTAGATGTCAGACCAGAGCATCCTACTAGGATGTCTCCAATTTCCAGGCATGTTGCTTGGCAGTTCAATGTCACTCCTTATCAGGAAGGAAGAAATAATGAGGAGAATATCACACGGAACCTCGAGGGATTGACCCACGGTATCGTAGAGTATGCCCGGATGGGTGACATCCCACACCAGTATCAGAGGCACACGGTGAGGGTATCAGATCGGATTCGTCAACTGCTGACTCGTGTAATATGAGCAGTTACATGCTACCATGAGCACCATGCCGATTAGTTCATAGGTATAGCATTCCACATTTTTGAGGCTTGTGAGCCACGCATGTATTTGAACACATATTATTTTTTTGGGTTTTGATGTATGGCAAACATTATCGACATATATATATATATATATATATATTCCATATATAATATATATCAAATATATATATTTATTATATACATATATATATATTATATATATATATATATATATATATTTCCTTACTTACTATGGTACAAATGTTTTTCTTTTTTGATTTTCACATGTTTCACAAATATCTATCCAACACATAATTAGCTAATGCATATGTTAATGTATTCATGTGCCTAGGAATATGATGATATGTAATGTAATCAAAATTTCTCTCCAATAGACAAATACGTAGATGCATTCTCAATATTTGAGGGTTTCTAACGGAATATTTCCCATTGAGTTGAAGAAAAACAAGCTATGAATCAAGGTTGACAACCAATTCCTGGATGTCAAGATTGATAGCTTCTAACAACAATTCGATAACCACACTATACTCAACGATGTTATTAGTTGTTCGAACTAGACAAATACCTTGAATATCAATCAACTCACCATGGGGGTCATAAA